>JAFELO010000514.1:435700-451653 GCA_017140195.1 Eumaeus atala
GCCGAATACCTACAAAAACCACCGCGAGTGCCACCAGTGCCGCCTTTGATGAGGTGCCCCGGAAAAACAAATCATCATGTCACCTCGACGGCAAGTCAGCCCCCGAAGAGACCGACGCTACCTCCACAGATGGGGTTGTCCCGCACCACAGGACAATCTCACCGACTTTGGGACAGTGCAATGGGGTGAGGTTACCATCCTCGCCCCTTGGCCCCGTGCGCAAAAGCGCCGCCTCTATTTGCTCTTTTGTCCCCTCTTCTTATAGGAGGGGTACTAAGAGACGCCATCTCCTCGGTTCAATTGGCTTCGCCCAAGGTGTCTCGGATAACCCCAGGCTACTGAGCCCCACCGCCACGACAAGGCTTGAACCATGGTGGGGATGACGGTGATTCTGTCTCATTCCACAATAAAATCTAAAGAAACGCGATAAAATCCGTTAAAGAGACACAACAATGAATTACATTCGCGTAAATATACGAAAACAATAAGAGACCTTGTTAATACCTTAGGAGCTCATTCAGATCTAGCCAATAAAAAACAATAGACTGTACATTATCATCATCATCAGCCGGACGACATCCACTGCTGGACATAGACATCTCCCATAGCGCGCCATAGGTCAGCGTTACGAGCCACTTCCATTCAGCGGCTTCCGCCACCTTAACCATAACATGAATATTGAACATATAATTTTTATGCGTATTTCTCGTACATTTCTGGCAAAAAAATTTTTTCAGGCCGAGAAAAAATTATTGGGCGGCAAATATAACGAAAGCGCATTTGTGAAGGTTACTTCTTGTTTTATTTACCATAAGCCAACCGGCCACTGACATCAATAAGCAGTGGCTACACTCTACAATTTCACAACATTTTTTAAAGTTAAAAGAAACGAGTAGAGCAAGCTATCAGTATCTCTCGTGTCTACCAACGCCCACAAACATCCACCACAGGTTACCTAGATGCTTTCCATGGATGGACCATCGCCGACAAGCGTGACACCATAGCTATCACTTTATGATGGTATCACGTGAGAGACCTTGTTAATTACTTAGGAGCTTATTCAGGTCCAGCCAATAAAAATAATGGACGGTACATTCTCATCTTCATCATCAGCCGGACGACATCCACTGCTGGACTTAGACCTCTCCCATAGCGCGCCATAGGTCACGGATGCGAACCACTTCCATTCAGCGGCGCTCCGCCACCTTAACTAATCCGGCAGTCCACCGGATAGGAGGCTGTAACTGTAGGTTAGACTTCAGTAAAGCTTTAAAGAAATGGAACAGTCAACGTGGTGAAATGCGCTGACGGAATAATACGTTGGTCTCCCCCGGCCATCTCTCCCCGCACCGCGCCCTCCTTCGCCGCTTGCACCTGACGTAGACGCTCATGTGCCGACAGACTTCCATGGTTTTTCATAATCATCATCAGCATCATCAGCCGGACGACATACTCTGCTGGGCATGGGCCTCCCCCACAGAGCGCCATAGGTCGCGGTCACGAGCCACTTGCATCCAACGGGTCTCCGCTACCTTAACCAACTCATCAGTACAACGCATAGGTTGTTCAACACTCTATCTTATGGTGCTGGGCTGCCACACAAAAGCCTTTCTTACCCGAAGGTTACCTGTTCTTTTAGCAATGTGGCCATGATTCTTAACATCAGTCAAATACCTACCTCTTAGAGTTTTATTCAAGATATAGCATATAAGATGAGAAAATAATAAACTGTTTTACAGGAGCAACCCTTCAATAAAGTAAGCCCAAAAAAAGAAAAGTCGGCATTATTTAGTAACTCTCATTATAGTTATCCACTGACCTTCACCAACTTGGGACGGCGAAGAATGAATCCCGCGTCACACGTAAGTAGCACCATATTTTAATATGTTTTTATAATTTTGGCTAGCATACTTTTTACGACGTCCACGAACATCCACACTATGCCGATATCCATTCCCGGTCCCTTTTTTTTGTTGACGCGGGGAAACGCATTTACGCGTCTTCACCGGCCTTGGGTGGGTCCAATAGCGTGGGGCTCGCGACACCCACAGAAACCTTCGCGAGTGCCATCAGTGCCATGTTTGGTGAGGCGCCCCGGGATAACAAATCATAATGGCACCTCGACGGCTGGTCAGTCATCTAGGGGACCGACGCCCCATCCACAGAAGGTTTCCAGAGGCAACCCCACCTTGGGACAGTGCAAAGGGGTGAGGATACCATCCTTGCCCCTTGCCACGTGCTGAAAAGCGCCTCTTCTTATAAGACAGGTAGAAAAGGCTTCTCCTTCTCCTGATCTTTAGCCCCCTCTTCCTATAAGAGCAAAAATCCCTCTCGGTTGAATTGGCATCGCCTGGGTTCACCGCAGGCTACTGAGCCCCACCGCCACAGCAGGGCTTAAACCATGGTGGGATACTTTCCTCCTAGGCCACCGGCTACTCGAAAACCGCAAGAAACGCGACGAACTTTAAATGAAAAGGAATATTACGAGTATTTGCAAGTTTGTAAGTGTACGACTTGTATACATTTCTTAGAAATAGAAGGAATGAGAAGGGGTGGAACCGTGTCCTGCACACGACCTTGTTTTGTACATTAGTAGATTTATAAGCACAACTCTAGTCTAAGCTCGCATTTAACACACTCTTCAATGGTGTACACAGTCTAATGTTACACTGTTCGTAAAATTATTGACGATCTTCGTCGTTGTTAAATGCTATGCAAATTTTATGGTTATTTTGTGGTAAAAGGTATACCTTATACAATAGGATTTTTATCATCCAATTCTGTTAGATTTCATTTAAACCTAATGTAATTTTCATTATTTGTTTAGAATATTCGCGACATAGACATAGAAGCTGAGCGTAAATTGGATAATATCATGAAGGTTGGTATATTTAGTAGATATTCTGACACCTCCTGTAGTTGGTCGGTGTTCAATGTGACCACTTGGATAATCGAGTCATCGCTAGTACACTAGTCCCGCTGAGTTTGTTTCGCCGGTTCTTCTCAGGCCAGGGTGATGGTTGAGGTAACAGTAAAATAGCGACGGATAAAAACTAATTTGTAATTGTTCACATATTGATATCTTAAGTTTACGCGAATGTTAGTCATTACATTAAAACTACTTTTACGGATTTTATCGCGGTTTATTTAATTATTTATCTAGCACGACGTTTCAGAAGCTTTACAGAGTCCACCTGTGACCATGGTTGCTGTAAAACTTTTGAAACGTCGGGCTAAAATCCGTAAAAGTAATTTTATTGTAATGATTTGTAAGATCCTATTTTGAATAAAAAAAAAATATTTTGATGTGATGTTCTCACGAAAGTGATTACTTAGACTTTATTTTATACAAACGGAGGAGCGTTTGTATGCTCCCCTAGTGTTCCATTTGGTGAAAATTGGTTAAAATTTCAGAAATTGCTAACAATATTTTTAATTGTTTATAATTAATAATCAACTAGCAACTTCACCAACATACTCCGAATATCAGGTTCTATTCATCGTAGCGTGATCGAGCATGATAAGTTCATAAATTTCCTCGATAAATGGGCTGTCGAACACTGAGTTCTTTCAAATCGGACCAGTAGTCCCTGCGATTATCACGTTAAAAAAGAGATACGAAATTAGTGTACTTTTTCTCGAGGTTACATTATAAAGTGCCACTGACAATCTATATGGCTTGCTAACACTTGAATAAATAAATAAACTTAGTATATGGCTTGCTAACACGTGAATAAATAAATAAACTTTATATACTCTTTCCACAATTACATATCATAATTGTGATGTTTATATATCATAATTGTACCTTCACGCCTATTATCCCAGAGGAGCTGGGCAGAGGTGTGCTAGTACATCCACAACTTGTAAGTCCAGTAGATATACTAGCACACCCACGATTAGCCAAGGTCCTAGGGCCCGTGATGTCATAGGTGGCAAGCCTATGGCCACTTCGGGCCCATTCCGATCCCGGACAATGTCAGGTATGCTCAGTAAAATCTGAAAAACATTTAATAATAGTTGCCCGACCTGGGCATTGAACCTAGGATCACACGCGGCTAACGGTCTTAATAGACGACACCCGCACCGTTACACCACAGAGTGATCGTATATATCATAATTGTGGAAAAAATATATAAATTTAATTTATTTATTCAAGTGTTAACATGAATTTCTATCAAGAAGTGACAATAAATTCAATCGAGCATATAAAGCTTGCATATCGTTTTCCCGTAAGCTAGTGACGATTTTAATTTTTTAATAACCAATACATATGGGAACCCACTTTTCTACCACTGCTACTCCTGTATAGCCAAGATCAACACAATAGAATAGAAAAATTATATATAAAAAAATAAAATAGTGACAACAAATATGTTTGGCAAGTCGTAGGCTGACATCGCATCAAAGACGGGGACAACGCTAGAACTATCTTAGAACAACGAATTTAATCAGAAATAGATTCAATAATCTAGTTACATATAGAGCCGGAATATTGACAATTTCCTTTTTTTTTCTCTCTCTCAAATGAAAGCCAGAAACATTTCCAGATGGCAATGTCTTATAAGCCAAAGAAAAGAGTGCAGCCAGGGGAAGTGTATCTGTTATACACCATAAACTTGTCATTGAATCTTTGATTGAGTCATGATTTAATTTCATGAGACATAGCTGTAAATTGAAGAAAAAATCAAATTGATTGGATTTTCTTTGGGTTTTCAGAGGTTTCTTGCGAAAACAGAAGCTAAATCGAATGGACCAGAACTGATTAAGGTATTATTTCGTTATTTCACAATTGTGCCATTCGTGAACGTAGTTCACTTTACGATCCGGTAATACTTTCACGTTAAACCGACGAGACAGAAAGAAGGAAAATACATTTATTTGAGCACAAACAAGAAAGATATATAAATGACATATCATCATTTTTTTATCAGTATCAGCCCTTATCGGTCCACTGCTGGACATAGACCTCTCTCAGTGATCGCCAAGACGACCGATCTCCTGTTACTCGCATCCATTCCGAACCGGGTACTGTACGGAGATCGTCTTCCCGCCCGCTGAACGGTCGACCAACACTTCATTTTTCTAAACGCGACCTCCACGCCAGAACCTTACTAGCCCATCTGCCATCTGTTCTTCTGACTGTGTGACCAGCCCATTGTCACTACAGTGAGCCTATTCGTCGCGTGATATCGGATACTTTAGTTCTCTGCCTTATGGCTTCGTTGTGTCGGACAGAGAAACACCCTACATGGCTCGTTCAATAGCCCGTTGAGCTACCACAAACTTGCAGATAAGTCCTAAATTAAGAGGCCATGTTTCGGCCCCGTAGGTCGTCACGGGGAGAACGCATTGGTTGCATACTTTCGTCATCAACCTCTGCGGTATAGGTGACGTGAGAATTTGAGGAAGCTTCCGGAATGATGCCCAACCCAACTGCATGAAATTCTGTCGGCTTCCTTCTCGAAGTTATATCTACCTAGTTGCAATAATTGACCGGGGTAGATGTATTCGTCTACGACTTCGAGAATAGCACCATCTGACGTTGACTGGCGTGGGAAGAACGAGTTCGTTGAACATGAACTTTGTCTTGTCCAAGTTCATCCTAAGGGCAATACTTCTGGAGGATTCATTAAGGGTGTGTAACATTTCCTGCAAGCTCTCCAACGACTCGGCCAACACAACGATTTCGTCGGCGAAACCAAGATGTGAGGAGTACTCGCCGTTAATATTTATGCCGCATTCTGCCCAGTTTAAAATCTCAAACACGTCTTCTAAAGCATTAGTGAACAGTTTCGGGGAAATAACATCCTCCTGTCCACTGCTGGACATGGGCCTCAATGAACGTCAAGACGACCGATCTCCCGCTACTCGCATCCATCCCGGACTGCCTACTGCACGGAGATCGTCTTCCTTCCTGGTGAACGGTCGACCAACACTTGGTGGTTGGTGGACAGTGATTATTGGATGGTTTAATGTCTAATTAATGTATAAGTATAATAAAATCATGTAATATTTATTATCGTCTTGTAGGCTCCACCGGAGATCGTATTATCGATAGCAAAAGCGTCCGTATTGCTCGAGGCGGTCAAACCGAAGAACCCGAATGGAAATTACATCAATAAGAATGCTTTGAGAACAGGGGTAAAATCATTGTCTTTGTTTAATGTTTAAACGGCGAAAAAATGAATGTGTTTGTTTTAAGTTTCAGTTATATCATCTGGCTTTGAAATATATGTCTTTGGCCCCGCGGCTTTGACATATATGCCTTAACAAATAGCTGCGGTCCGCGGTTTTAACGTTATAATTTGAAAATAATCATTGATCAAGATGAAACAATCACTGAATCAGCTTGTGGTAACGATATATCATACAAAATACGAATCCAGAAACATACCCTTGCGGGACGAATTTCACAAAATACCGTCAGTCCCGTTAGCACTTATATCCTTAAATGTATCCTCATGTAAAGTTGGAAAGTACTAGGACTTGTGGTTTCGGAGATTTCTTAATAAGTGGATAGAAATAATGTAGATTGAGAAGAGAAGCCGGCGAATAGCAAATGTGGTTTACTCTTTGTCTCTCTTTTTCATTGATTTTCCCTGCGCAGTGCACATGCTAGATTACATTGACATAGATAGTATTACATTCTCATTTACCTCTATTTGCCAAGACGTACGCTCAATTCGCTTTATAACTTTACGGTAGTGCTGATGAGTAAGTGAGTGACATTTTTCTTTTATATATACACACTTACTACAATAATGGACGCTAGCAGGCGTACCTGTAGTTGTATTAACGGTCGAAAAAATATTTCTTTAATTTACACTGAAACATTTTTTTTTTAGAAATTCTGGAATTCTGTATGGAAAGAGGAAGTTGATGAGAAGAAAATTTTAAGGAATGACAGGCGAAAGCTTCAGGTAAACTCCCCTAGATAATAAGAAACACATTAGAAATTTAGTTTTGAAGAGGTCGTGTCATTGGTTTTTTGCAGCAGAATCGGGGGTTCTCTCAAAGGGGTGTCCCGCTCTCGAACACAGTGCATATGGACTATTATTGTAATTCCTTTTGTATGTTAGGTTAGATTAGGAAAGTCTTCCTACCATGGTTCAAGCCTTGTATTGGCGGTGGGGCTTAGTAGCCTGGGGTGAACCCAGGCGAAGCCAATTAAACCGAGGGGGATCTTTATACCCCTCTTATAAGAAGAAGGGGCTTAAAGATCAGGAGGAGGAATCGTCCTCGGTACCCCTTTGATAAGAAGAGGGGACCTAAGAGCAACAGGAGGTGGCGCTTTTACGCACGGGGCAAGGGGTGAGGATGTGAACCTCACCCCATTGCACTGCAACCCATCTGTGGAGGTGGAGTTGGTCCTTTAGGGGGCTGATTAGCCGTCGAGTTGCCTCGCCAAAGGCGGCACTGATGGCACTCGCGGTGGTTTTTGTGGGTATTCGGCACTATCATGTGCCGCGAGTCCCACACACCACTGGACCCCGCCCAAGGCCGGTGAAGGTGCGTAAATGCGTTTACCCGCGTCATCAAGGAACAAAAAGGTAAGGGAAGACTGATCGATATAGTAACGTAATTTTATCATCTTTTTTCTTAACTTTTTTAAAGTTTTAACTCTTTATTCGTGGGTATATGTTACACTATACAAGAAATATACGTATACTACAAACGCAATAACCCAAGCAAATACATAAGCAATTATATAATTGCAAATAAACACATTCGTGTTTACAATGTGGTGAACACAAGTAGCAAAATAGGATTTTTTTTGTGTATTTATACACAAAAAAAAATCCTATATATAGGTTATATATAATAGTAATGACGAACTTTTCAATTTCTGGCACTTAAAATTACGATACCAGTCTTTGCCTTTGTCATCGATTTAGTCAATGTTTTACTTCTTATGTTTTGTGCCCGATGTTGCACTCGTGTAAAATGTATTCCAACAATTTTTTTTCGGGATGACAATATTTTTCTGTTATTTCACATTGTAATTTTTTTCAAATTTCATAATCCGTTAAGTGGTTCTTGAGACTTAAATACACACAAAATTTCGCGTTTATTATTTTAGTTAATTTACCATTTTTGGACACACCAGCTGGCGTGTATACGTCCTTATCAGCCCAAAAATTTACTGAAAAAATATATCAAAGCCTGTCAGAACATGACCAATTTGCGTGAAATATAATCTGGAATATTATTTCTTAGGTACTAAATCAGATGGAACGATAAGCAACTTAAGTCTGGTACAAAAAACGATGTGACTACACCCCTGTTTAGTTTGATTTCCGTTTCCACTGAGAGCAAAGCTAAACATTCAATACGCCATTCAAAAGCAATTTTCAATACATTTCATTTTCTTGACGAATGGACTGGGATTTACTCCAAAGGAATTACGCCTTTATCGCCCTTAGGACACACAACTACCTAGTGCAAAAGAGTTTCAAGTTCTTCTAGCAGATTAATGCTGAATTCTAAAAATTGTGCTTAAAAGCTAAACTCAGACCTTGCTCAGCAAATCCAAGCTAGATGGAGCTTAGCAAAATTTTAAGCTTCAATTATTTATCTTTCGTCGTTAAGTTTCAGTAGATATGCATAAATAACGCTGCAAGATTAGCTAGAATAAAACTATTATTACGAGGGTGGATTGATAAATATTCTGCCTAACCAGGAAAATAAACACATACTAAATCAGTTACATTTTTATTTTTCCCTATAATCACCATCAAGTGCGATGCACTTTGCTATTTCCCATTTAAAACATTTAAACCGTTGAAAAAAGGAACGATTCTTCCTTAGTGTCAAAATATGCGTATACTGCTGCTTTGGCCTCGTCGTTTGTCAAGTATGACCTCCCAAGTACTTTTTTTAGCTTAGGGAACAGAAAGAAGTCCTTCAGTGCCACATCAGGTGAATAATGCGAATGCGGTAATAGTTCAAAGCCACGATTAGTGGATATCATTGGTTGCATAGACGTGTAAATACTGGCCGTTACCTTGATGAAACAGGACTTTTCTTCGTAGCATTCCTGGACGCTTTTCCTTTATTTGCCCTCGCAAATAGCGCAGTAAGACGCAGTAGCAATCAGAGTTTATAGTCTGACCCGTTTCAAGATAATCAATCATAATAACATCTTTCGAGTCCTTGAATGACATGCGCGACACCAGATGACTCGCAGGTGCAAGCATTTTAGAGATGAAGAGGCTATTTTCTTGAAGATCCTAAAGTCGTAACGGTCTGGGAATGCCGAATATATCTGTATTATCAGAAGAACTTACTTGATTTTACGTGAAACTGGGATCCCATCCCACAGATTGCTAGACTTTGACTTATTACAGTAGCGTAAGGTCACGAAGTGCCACAGGCAAGCGGCTCCAATCCAGGAAGAATAGGGTCCACAGGTGGGCATTAATTCCGATTCCATGAACTTCTTATGGGTCTCAGAGATTCTAGGCGATAAGTCATCTAGCGAGTTTATCAGTAAAATAAGGTATATAAAATGTTTGCGACTGGCAAACACTGTGCACTCATCATTTAGCTATGTGTGACTAGCACCGGCCATATCGAGCAGCTATAATACATTTCACTAGGATAAAGACACTAAGCAACATGCCAATGCGGATATAGCCTAATCGATTCAGCTGTCATGGGACAATGGCACTGCCTTTTTTGATTTCATTATACATTATTACATATACAAAACATTTTAAGATCTATAATCTCAACTGCTCATTTATTCCAGGGGACTAAAGTTAAGATTGATCCTGGATCGATATTGTATTCACTAATATCAGCACTAAAGAAGCAATCTCCAAGACTCTTGTATGCTATAAATAAAGATGATTAAATTTTTGTACATGATTTATTATTTATATCTGCCAAGTAATGTGTAACAATTTGATAAAAGGTAGTGCCATGTATTGCAGCCGAATTGAGCAGGCACGTACCGGGGAGGTATCTCTCGCTGACATGATACCGCTCAGAGTTACGTCGGGCTTCCTGCGGCTTGAGAGTTTCCGGTAACCAGCTGGAGAGGGAAAGAAGTATGAGGGTAAGGCATCTGTATAAATATGTGGCTGCTCGTAGGCGTTGATAGTCACTAAAATCTCTGACTGCTCGAAATTGCCGAGGAATATCTCTCGAGTAAATGGTTAGGCCTAGGCTTACTTAAATTTTATTATTAAACTAAATCGGGCGTGGCCCACCACACTTTTCCACCGATATTACTCCTTCTCCAGGATCGACAGTGACCACTACTTGTGACCCTTTGATATGATCGCAGGGAAGCCGAAGAATGTTAAAAACAGCCGCGGGACCCGCAAATAATTTAATCAGAAGAAAATAAGAGGAGTAGGAAGTGTATAAAAGCGGAGGCAGTACGGCATTGCAATGATTTAAGCAACCAAAAAAAGTGACGGCAGCCAGGTCAAGCCCGGCTGTTATGCACCGCGAAGATATATGCCTAGTACATTTTGACTACACGTTATTTTTAATTATCAACTGGGGCTCATTGCGTTACATTATATGTGTAATAATTATGACAAATAATTTGAACGTCCGAATTTTTTTCTCGTTGTCTACCACGTTACTATAGTGTATTACTGCCGTACCATTTTAAATATTATAAAGCATTACATTTCGCTCCTTCTGCCAAAGACGACACTGCCACATGTGGTGTGCGGTTTGTTCATATTTCTCAGCCTCGACTGAGCAGTCACAAGGAGGTAATGGTACTAGTTCGAAACTAAATAGTATGCTTTTAAAGTTGCCGTGAGCGGTAAGAAAATGTGCAGTGCAATGATCTGCTTCTAACAAGTTTCTCGATAATCGATCCTGTCTTCATTGAGTAAGTTTTGAGTGTTTACATATGTTTGGTTAAAGTGCTTCGTAGTTTTCGGCATGTCTCGTGGTCTTAAAAAGTCGGGGCTAGAGGTTTCTAGAGTGGCAGTACATGACGCCACGACGTTCTATTTCAAGGTCAAATACTTAAGCAAGAACTAGTAGTGCCTTCGTAAGAACGGTACTGTTAGTTCCACATAAAAATAAAAATGATTCTTATAATAATCCTCATTTGTTTATCGAAATATATTTATTTATTATGTACGTCAAGTGTATATAGAATTATATGTATTTTGTCATATTGTATGTATGAAAAATGTATCTATTTGTATATATTATACTTATTATATATGTATTATATATGTTAATTTAGTGTCTACCGAATATGACTTTATTATGTGTTGAATGTAGTTATTAATTGTAAACGTCTTTTTGTTTGTTCTATCTTTTGCCAAGATTATTCTTTCGTACAATAGAAGGTTGCCTGGAAGATATTGCTACTTAACAAACTTTTAAGGAATGTGTGTCTTGTTAAATTCGTTTTCTGTTTAATATGTATATTTGTGCACAATAAATAATCATCCATTCATTCAGTGATAGCTTCTAACTTTTTAGTAATTTTCAACGCGCCGCGCCTATTCGCCCAAACTGGTGAGGCGTAACTTATGCTACCAAGTTATGTCACGTTGCATATTATTTTTAGGTCTTCAAAGAATGTTGAGCGCGATATGTCGGTAAAAGCGTATAAGTTACGTTAGCCCTTTCTCCACTCTGTATGATATGTACTAAGAAGGTGAAGTTGTTTTCTAACATTAAACCTAAATATGTAAGGGTTTCCCTACCTTTTACCGACACGCTGTTAGATTTTATACAGGGAACTAATTGTAACGAGCAGTCTAAAAGAATTTGGAAGTTTCAGGTGTTGTTTATTTTTATGTAAATATTTTAGCCAAGGGGCAGTCGATCTTAGCATTGCGTACTTGTTTCTCACCATAAAGTCTCCAATGATGGCGTCTTCGTACCTACGTGAAGAGCAGCTGCTCAAGCCCTCTAGGAGTGTCCGGCTGTTCCACTTGCCATATCAATCAAATTATTACTGGACAACCTGGGTATGAATAAGAAGATAGTTGTTCTGATATGATGCACAGTATTACGATTTCCTGGAAAATAAACACCTGCAAGATTTAGCAAACTTTGATTTCTTCTGTGATCATGATGCGTCTCCACTGATGCGATGTCGTCAGATGAAGTTGTGTTTACGGCCCGCACTCAGAGGGAGATGCGGTCAATCGAGTGCTTTTGTTTGCAATCTCCAAGAAAACCATACTGCCTTTAGATATCGACTCCTGTGCTTAGTCGGTAAATATCTGCGATGATAAAGTTCATTGAAAAGTCTTGATGAAATCCGAAATCGAGAAGCCATTCGACTGATCCATAAGTGTACATGAAGATGCCGATTTCTTGTGAGGCGTCTTTATTCCTGACCATGGGAAATTGGTCGAAACCCATGTCAACTAGGAACTGTAATTTTGAATACACGGTCGGTTTCAAACAAACATACCTGTAGTTTTCATTACTTCCGACTGCCCTGGAACTTTCTCAGGTGGTTGTTTAGATCGTGAGCGGTCAATATAAGAAAATCCCTTTCTCAAAAAAATATCAAAAGTCAAATTATTGTCAACACATTCATTATAAAACTTGTCTTAAACAGTTGAGTACAAGTATGTGATATAATCATTGATTTACAAATTTACAAGATGTACGATTCCATAATGAACTGTCGTTGTAAAGTACACAAACATATTCCTTTGCGGTATCAACCTAACGTGTCTTATTATAAGTCGTTTATACAGTGGAGATTCTATTTAAAATATTGCAAAATTTAAAAATGTTTCCTTTAAATGTCAACCTAGCGTGCATGTGTTTAAGTTGTTTTTACAAAGTGTTGTTTTTACAGCTACACGTCATTTCTATGCAAGGATTTTAGACGCTTACTGTATATTTTGTAATGTATGTAATATAAGAATATTATCTAAAAAGGAGTGTATTCTGTTCACGTAATTTTATATATATATATTATAGCAATGTATTATAATAATGCCTATGTTCTGCAGTGGACGTCCGGCTAGTGATGATGAGGATTATTGTAATATATATTATTATAACGACACATCTTTCATCAAAGCAGAGAGAACCGATCGCCACATTGATTCCCCACATTCATAGCTCTCTTCTTACGATCTCACCGGTTGCGATGATTCCACCTTAGGACGGTACCCAATCAATCTGATCATGGGTTGTCAGCCGTGGTCTTCCCTCTCGCTCTCTCCGCTCCGGTGCCTACATCCTTCAACATTCGCATTGTATATATGTTTTCATCAGCTATTCTTCCTACATGTCCGAACCAACGGAGTATGTCCTTTCTCAATTTTAGATAGACACGTTCGTACATACCTAACCTCTCTCTCTCTTTACTATTACTATATGTGGGAGTTACGATATTTTTTAAAGTATACTTTAAAAAATATTGCAATTCCTAAACGAAGCCACAGCCACTTGATTACTACGCAGATGTGTTGCCTTCCTTCAGACTTCACTATCAACGCTCCACAGGCTACATACAAACAGCAAGAAACGCCACTTTATGATGGTATCATGTGAGTGAAATATGTTAACCCATCTTGCCGGCCCAACTCCGCTGCATTGCAGTATGATACTACCTCTTCCTAAAAGTCTCTGATTAAATTGTGATATTCTTGTGTGTTTCAGGATATCCCCAAGGAAGTTTGTGGAAGCATTAAATTTTTTAAGTGTCAGGTCATAAATTTCATATTTTGCTATAAAAAAATTCGATAAATTAATTGTGATTGACGATGACGTGAATTGCTTGATATTTTGTGACTGTATCTGCAATTATTGCTCATAAAAGATCATTTTTACTGTCCGTATTTCGTCTACATGTTCATATACTACGCAACCGTCAAACATTAACTAGTAACAGTCCACGTTACGACACTGGAGATTAATTTTTTTGATGTGGAGTCAAATCTGACCACCCGAAAAACATGGTTACATTCCATATAAATTTCACCTCCTATATGAACGTGAAATAGGGTATGAATTAAAGAATTGAGTAATTAAATGTATTTCTAAAAGTCATTTCTTAGTGCTTACTTGCACTGTGAAAGAAAACCAAGTTTGCAAGTACCTGCAGTTTCAACTTTGATTTAGAAGTCAATCAGGTATGCTTTTTATATAATATACAATTAATTCCGGTAAGTAATGGCGATTGAGTTTCAGACATTTAATTTGTTACCTAAGTAACTCAATAGTTTTATCGTTTTGGTGAATAAGGATGCCTATAACATCCAAATTATTAATTTATTAATTTACGAATGCATTGCCTTCCTTTACTCAAACACTTCATATATTGAAGAGTAATGAGTGATTACTAAAACTAATTAAAGTAAGAAGAGAATTACCAAAACTAGCGATCTAATTAAAATGTATCTATTAGTAATGAATAACGTGTGATATTGTTGTGATTTCAGGAGAAATGTAGACAGAAGAAAAATACTCCTCGTCCAATTCAGGTCTTTCAATATTATTCATCCTTATCAAATGTATGATCCGAAACACCCTGGGCGAAGCCAATTGAACCGATGAAGCGGCGGCTCTTTGTATCCTCCCATAAGGGGAAGAGGGGACTAAAGAGCAGGAGGAGGTGCCGCTCTATGTACCCCTCTTATAAGAAGAGGTGACGAGAGAGCAAAAGGTAGCGGCGCTTTTGCGCACGGGGCAAGGAGCGAGGATGGGAACCTCACCCCATTGCACTGTCCCAAAGACGGTGGGATTGTCCTGTGGTGCAAGGCAACCCCATCCGTGGAGGTGGCGTCGGTCCCTTCGGGGACTGACTAGCCATCGACGTGCCCTGATTATTTCTTGTTCCGGGACACCTCACCATAGACGGCACTGGTGGCTCTCGCGGTGGTTTTCGTGAGTATTCGGCACTATATAATGTGCCGTGAGTCTCAAACACCACTGGATCCCACCCAGGGCCAGTGAAGGCGCATAAATGCGTTTCCCCGCGTCAACAAAAAAAGAGGAAAAAGTATAACTAACGTAGTTTGTGGGTAGTTGATATTTCTCAAGCCCCGATACCATCTAAAGCGGGATAATGCTAGGATGGAGAAGAAGAATAATCTTTAGTCTAAATATGTCTGTAGGTAATGTTTAAAGAAGAAACTCCTTACCACTCTAGATCTGTACCTTTCATCTGCATAAACAACACGTGACATGAGATGACTACCGGAGAAAAGTATTCGAACAACATTAATAATTAAGCTGATGTCGTGGGCAATTGTTGCGGATCACGGAGCAATTTTTATTGCTCGCGTAACAGCGTTATGTGACAAGTTTATTTACATGAATCCAATGTCAACTATCTAAAACTAGTGATTTTTATCTCTTACGTCTACGATCTGATAAAATAATTATGTTTAAATAATAATATTATTTTTAGTGCACAGCCGATTCTTCAAGTGATATAGATGTGAGATTAACTTGTTACATTTATATTTAACATTAAGTTCATTTATTTTGAATTGCTTCGAATAATATACATATTAGCATACATACGGACTAGTTAATAGTAATTATATATATTATCCATTCTAACCAGTATCATCATCCATACTAATGTTATAAATATGAAAGTTGTCTTTGCTTACCCTACCATCACCTAAAAGTGCAGCAATTGAAGTGATTTACCTGATGGTGAAAAAACGAGATCCTTTCCATGTATGATCACCAATTTGTTGTCCATCTGGACGTATCAATATTTTTTTCTCGGAAACGCGTGGAAGGATGAGGCTGAATTTTAAATTGAATACTAAGAGATAATACTTCTAAGTAGATGCAAGCAAAAGACAGCCGTTTACGTGCATACTTTAATGCGATCATATGAAAAGTGAAAAGTAAGTTAAGTACTTACAGTTCAAATATAGAAATAAAACTATTAGAAACGTATCCCGACGATCGATATCGTGGTAATTTTAATATCAATATTATATATCCACTGAATTCAAATGACGATGTTTACT
>JAFELO010000514.1:451669-464228 GCA_017140195.1 Eumaeus atala
TCCTTGTACTATATATAAAAAATATATGATGGCTAAGGAGGACTCGTTTATCGCAGCTATATAAGAAAAGTTTTTATAGTACATTGAGCTTAGACAGAGCTTTTCGGGTACTAGTAGCGCCTACAAACATCCACATTGATCCATCAATGAGTGACCATAGCCTCTTTTATATAGTATAGCAGGTGAAACGTCGTAGTCTTTTCTCGAATACCGATGCCCAAATACATCCGCATAACTATCGTGCAGATGCGTTACACTCCTTTACTCCTTCCATTTACTTCTTACTTTTCACTGTTGTATTTTATAGGAATATATTATATTATATAAAAACGTTTCTCCTCGTCAGGTTTGTTTGATGCAAACATAAATTTCTTCATATTTTGTGACGTTACAACCGGTAATAATTGCTAATAATGGGACGGTAGTTAATACCCGTGTATACGCATCTAGAGACAAGTTTATCATATACGTAAGAGGTAGTGCCATGATGTAATGCAGCGGAATTGGGCCGGCACGACCTCTCGCTCAAAGGATACTGGCGTTTCGTGCGGTTTATGAAAAGGCTAAAATTTCTCGAATGCTCCCTCATAGAATAAAAAAGATCTCGAAACTCTAGACGAATTTTGTTAATATAGACACATATTATACAAGTATAAATAATCGTTATGATGTTTGTTTTAGAACTCATCTGGTGGATTTTCAACGAGCGATGAAGTAAGGTTCAGTCATTTAATATTTTATCTATAGAAGTCGTAAGTATTAATCGCCTCTGTGGTGTAACGGCACGGGTGTCGCCTGTTAAGACCGTTAGCCGCGTGGGGTCCTGGGTTCGATGCCCAGGTCGGGCAACTATTGTTAAATGTTTCTCAGATTATTCTGAGTACGCATTACATTGTCCAAGATTGGAATGTGTCCGAAGTGGCCATAGGCTTGCCACCTATGACATCATGGACGTCAGTACCTTGGCCAATCGTGGGTGTTCTAGTATACAGAGGACGTGTAGGTACTTATAGGTCAATAGTTTTAACCTTCTGTTCACTGGCAGAAGTCCATAGCATAATAATTAGGATGGATTATTAACATCCTAATTATTATGCTATGGACTTCAACTTAGGTGATATATTGTGATTGGTAAATGACTGTATATTTTAAGACACCAAAAAAAAAGCGAAAATATTGCTGAATATTGCTGTATATGCATGTACTTTATGAGTTTCAGTGAGTTCTGTGAAATTACCATGTATAAACGTATTTTTATGGGGAGTGTACTGAGGAATTGTTCGGCATAGTACCAGCAGCAGAATTACATTTTCGGACATCGCGACAGAACTCTAAGTTCCACGCCCGTCACTTTGATGTTCGTAAAACCACAACAGTGCGCTTTAAACGCCGCTTTTTACCGCGTACAACTGTACAGTTGAACCCGCTACATCCCTAGGTATTTTCGATCCGATACGACTTAGGGGCTCGAAGAAAAGAATGCATTCCTTAAATGCCGGCATCTCGTCTATAAGGCGCTTAGTCTTGTAAATGTCTATGGATGGCGGTGGTCACTAATAACCTACATGTTTGCCCCCTGACTCATAAAAAATATTTCAATAGTACACTTTTACATTTCGTCCGTACGACTTGATCAATAGCCGCCGTGTCATTGTCATTGAAGTTTGTGGTATGGCGGGCGGCTTTAATCAGCTCACCGCGCGCAGACCTTTATCGTAATATATAGCCGATCAAATTTTAAATATCTATTTTTTATACTTGCAATTGAGTACTGAATTCCCTCTGTGATTATATACAGTTTCTTAAAATATCCCTTATAAAAAATTTAAAGACAAAATATCAAATTAATAAATAGTCTTAAATCGAAGACAAAATAACTTGCATTACACCTTCGCATTTGTCGAGCATCGCAAAGAGAATTCTTGTAATAAACCTATTTAAACGGATTTTATCGGGTTTTATTAAAGTGTTAACAAATAGTCACTATTTATTAACACTTAAGCCGCTATAAAAGCCATTCAAGTTGTTTTATGATGGTGTTGTGACACTATCACGTAATCTTAAGTAATGATAGTGATTTTTTATTTATATAATGTTAACCAAATATAACATACCTATAAATCACTAAAAGTAGCAATTTTAATAAAAAGTCTTTGTTAGTAATGATTAGTGTGGTATTTTCGTCTTTTCAGATTAAATATGACAGACGTACTACAACCACAAGGAAACCCAAGGTTCTGCTTTTAATTCGTATTGTTATTCACTATAATAGCCTACGTTCTCAAACGATTTGTTAAGTAGTATATATTATGTCGGACTAGTGATAGTTCCATGTTGCATGGGTCAATTATTTGGTAAATTCTTTTGTAGTATGTAGATGCTTGATTTTTATTTTGTTTATACGTCTTATTTTGATACAATCATTTTCGATTTCAATAAACTAAATTATAGCAAAAAAATTTAATTAAATAAAAAAATGGATGGTTGAAAATGTATTTACACGGGAGCAATGGGCACCATCATGATAATTATATATTATGATAATGATAATTATTACATTGTAATAGAGGAGCAACATTGTCACATTAAATAATTGATTAAAAATATATTTTTTCTGAAAGAGAATCGCGCTAAAATTATCTCAATATTTCATGATGTCCTGGGCAATTATTGCGGTTTGGAGCAATTTTAATTACTCGTGCAGGCGCCTCTTGGGACAAGTTTATTTACATAAGTCAACTATTAATTATCAACTTAAGCAGGGGAATTCTGATAATATATGTAATTCATTATAATTCTTTTTGCAGAGCACGCCTGGCGAATATTCGAGTGACATAGATGTGAGATTTAGTAATTAAATTTCTATTATAAAACTCTACAGTCTATTTAAATATTATACTTGTGGTTAATATTTAATACGTTAGTTACGTATCTCAGGTACGTCAGGTTTAGGTTACTTGAGGCCAAAAGCCAAACGTACAAGCAGCCGATTATAATGTGTGTAGATCTACTACTGTGCGGTTTCTACGCCACTTCTTACCTCGTACAATTGCTACCAGCTGCCTCCCTCGGTACTTCCGTTCGGACATGACTTACGAGGGTGGACTGAAAAGTATTCAGCCTAACCAAGAAAATAAACACCTACTAAATCAGTTATATTTTTATTTTTCTATATCAAAATCGATGCCCCTTGTCCACCTCCCATTTAAATCAGCCCATTTAGAGCGTTGGAAAAAGTGGTTGTGGAAAATCTTTGACCTCCCAAGTGTCTTCGTTGGTTAGGGATCAGAAAAGAGTCGAACAGTGCCAGATCAGGCGAATAAGGCGGATACGATAATAGTTCAAAACCACAATTGTGGCTTGCAGCCGTTGCTTGCCCAGACGTGTGAACACAGCCGTTAAAATATTGTTTCATCAAAATGAAACAGTACTTTTCTTCTGAGAATACCTTGATGCATTTCTTTTATTTTGTCTCGTAAACGACGAAACTACGTAGTAGGACACTATTGTAACAAGAGTTTATAGTCTGACCCTTTTCAAGATAACCAATCATAATCACACTCTTCGTATCGCACAATACTGAAGCCACTACCTTATTTGCCGACAAAATCGCCTTAGCCTTTTTAGGGGATGGTGAACCAGATCTTTTCCACTGTTTCGGTTGTTATTTTGTTCCTATCGTACAACAATGAAGCCATGTTTCGTCCATTGTTACAAACTGATTCAAAAAATTATCTGCATCGGCTTCAAATAACTCCAAACAATCACGTGAAATATTCAAGCGCGTCTCTTTTGTTCAACTGAAAGCAGTTGCAGAACCCACCTCGTAGACACCTTGTGGAAACGTAATTCGTTGACTAAGATGTTTTAAGTTTGATCATAAGAGATGCTTATAATCTCGGCTATCTCTCTAATTTTTAATTTGCCATCTCCCATAATTAAATCAAGTACCTTTTTAATATTTTCATCAGTAGTGGACGCCGAACGCACAGCCGAAACTACTGAGCACAAGTACTAACATTTGGCATGTATGTTCATTGGTGAGTATTGGGTAGCACTAAAGGGGGATTTTTAGAAATTCTGTCACGAAGTGGTTGAACTGGATGATAACTTACTATTTGAAGGTAACACCGTTGAAGTTAGTTTATGCGGGTAAAACCGCGGGACACTGCTTGTAAAATATAATACGTAACTACTCATTTGCCTTCTTGAGGGGTTCGCTACCAATTTGTGTTTTCTAGGGCTGAATGATTTGAGTGGATCGCGTGCTCACAAGCGGGAGAAATGAACAAGAAAATAAGCCGGGCATCGCGCGAAGGTTGTCGCGTTGATATTTTACTCTGTGACAAGATCGTAAATACTTGTACCTGATACGTGATGTGACGAATTTACTGACTAAAATTTACTATCGACTGCCTCCAGTCCGTCACTATCTGCACTAACGAAACGTCTGACAGTTATAAATAATTATTTTGGTATTTGTTTCAGAACACTTCTGGGGTATTTACAAGTGACGAAGTAAGGTTCATTCATATAATTTGTATTCCAATTCAATAGTTTTTATATAGTATATGGGGACAAACGAAAAATCGGAGCCATTCTATGATGCACATGAACATAATTCTGCCGAAAGGAGGGCACTCCTTTCCTCCTCCAACAATGGACTACTAGCTACTCACAAACCACACGAAACTTTACGTCGGTGGCTGGTGACCGGTGGCCGAGAAGTGAAATTGGTCTGTAATCTTGAAGAAGTGATTTGTCACTCTTCTTAAAAACAAAACAACTTCACTTTCGAGCCATGCCTTGCTGAAGAACAAAATTAAAAATCTTTTTAAGTTCCTTTAATGCAGGTTCGCCTCCTGCTCCAATATGCTTGAAATTAATCCCACCCCGGAGTTTTTCCACCTTTAAGCTGCGCAAGAGCCAGACTAATCTCACTCAAGCTGACGTCCATCAGATCGCTTGACAAATGACGTGTTAGGCTGGCACGCGGATCGTTGTTTAGGATATCGGGATGAGGAGTGTGCGACGTATACAACTTGGCTTCGAAGCAACAGTAACGAAAGAATCAGTCCTAACCTTTTTTAGATGACTTCTTCCAAGCTTCTCCACAAATACCTTCGACCCTCATTTCTACTCACTCGCTTCGGTAACGCGTTGCGTATATGAACTGCGCAGGTTTCAGCGTATTAGTTTGCGGATTTGCCTAGAAAGGAGCTTGTCATCGGCAGACGTAACGTCTTCGTGTGCTCTGCGTTCTCTCATAAGTCCAAACAACTCATCTGAGAGTTTAGCTCTCCTGCTCGTATTCTTACTCCTAAAATATCCTTCAGCCATGCCCCGCGTGAAATTAATCACGCCACTAATGGCCTTGTAAATTTTGATTGTAATTTCCGATATATCTAGAGCATCGAACCGGTTTTTTAATTCCAATTGGAATTTTTGGGAACCTAACAAAAGGGTCGGAAGTCAGGTCGGAGTGTCGACTGTACTAATCGGGATCGCGTCGAAGGCCTCTATTCAGAGAGCCTCTAACCAATCGATGATCACTTCCGGTTTTAAGCTTGTTGGTCTTGGAGACATCCCTAAATAAATGCTTTCGTTCCGTCATAATAAAGTCCATCTCGTTCCTTATCGTAATTTCGGGGTTTTGCAATGTCCACTTGCTATGGGGCTTCGTCTTAAAATAGGAATTAATTAAGAGGAGGCGCTCCTCCTCGAGGAAGCTTACCAGCATTTGCCCCCTGCGATTCCTACTTCCGACTCCGTGTGGTCCCAGAATCGATTCGGTACCATTTCGTAGTCCCACCTTGGCAGTTAAGAGCCCCATAACAACATTGATTTGGGCCTCGCAGGTATTATGTAAGGCCTTTGAGACATCCTCATGGGTTGTCTGCATGTCGTCATCGGAATGTGTCGAGGTTGGTGCGTATACTTGTATCTCTTTAAGGCCTTTACCTCTTATTGAGTTTAAGTATGAGACACGCAACGTTACCCGACGCACTAGAGGTTTCGACGATGTTACGGAAATAAGTTCTTTTTTTGAAGAACCCCATATCGTTTCGGTTCGGAATTACCGACGGTGGCAGCTGGTTCCACATCGAAGTTGTGCGCAGTAGGAAATTGCGATAGAGGTAGTTATCTAGTCTGAGCGTTCATCCGTTATACGTAGCCAGGGCAAATCGGTGGTAGCAATCCGTAGCCCGGAGATTCTTAGCACCCCTTGTTCCACCGTTACCCCGGCCCCTACCGTGGCCGAGACTAGTGGAAATACCGAAACCGGGGGGCCTATTGCTGTCTCTATTGCCATCGTCCATTTGAAGTTAATGCCCATAATTGCCACACTGAGCAGGCGAATTGGCAATCGCAGATTAGGTTTCGGACCGGTGCCACTGCTGCCTGTCGCCAATCTGATTGATGATATCATCATCATTCGGCGCGAGCGCCGTCCGGTGCTCCCGTCTATTTCACTATCACTTTGAAACAGACGGGACAGCTAACAACCAGCTCGCGCAAGTCTCTTCGTTGTTAAGAGACTGGTGCCCTTTGACTACTCTTACGTCTTCCTGGGCTTGGATTGAGTGTGAGGGTATTCTTAGGACGCCCCCACGCAGCAACATGTATTGTACATATCAATAACCCTGATGTTTGTTTTAGGAAATTGAAGGCGGATTTCCATCGAGTGACGAAGTAAGGTTCAAACATTTAATTTGTAATCTAAAGAAGTCAATAGCCTTATGGTGATGCCCATAAATAAGCGCATTTTTGTCGTACGTATGTATTGCTTCCCTTCACTAGTCCCTTCCAATGGGCCAGGGGTAACTCGCAAACCAGGGACTCAAATTCGAAGCATTTTTCGAACGGTAAATAAATTCTTATTATGCTTTAACTACCTACACACTATAAACTACTAAAAGTATCAATTTCAACAAAATACATCTATTAGTAAGGATTAAAGAAATATTTTAATCCATCAATATAATGTGCAATAGCTCGCAATCCGAGAAGATAAATGCTTCGCATTTTCGAAAAGCCAAAAGTGAATTCTTATTTAGACATGTTATTCAAGTCCTGTCCCAAGCGAAAGTTGACTCAGAGAAAGGTGATGGTGACCGTTTGGTGGTCTAGAGCTGGTGGGATACACTCCAGCTCCCTAAAATGTTATCAGTTGATTGCCGAAAACGTGTACTGTCAACAATTGAAAATTATTATGGAAAAGCTGGTTGTTAGACATCGTTCAATCTATATCCTAAACTTTGAGACACAAACAATACCCCCCCCCCTCCCCAACCCCCAGGACTTGGCTCGAGCAGATTTTTTTTTTCATTCGGACAATTTCTTACTCTATCTATAATATCAATACAGTATTGATATAGTATAATGTTATGAGCGTCACTTCAAAATATTCTCTATACACAAAATATATTATTCCGTTCTCTCAGCCAAGCCAACATCAGGTTATAGGTGACAGTAGTGTTACAACCACTCAGAAATCTTAGAAGAAATCAGGTTTCGTTAATTTAATTTGTAATTAGTATTCAGTATTGTAACTCTTTGAGGCTCTGTTCATATAATTTGTATTAATATTCAGTACCATGATAACTCTTTGAGGTTCTGTTCATTTAATTTGTATTAATATTCAGTATAATAGAGACTCAAAACCTTTATGTACAAGATATTATTATCTTTTTTATGTTATGTTCCGAACAATTCGGAGCCAAATATTTTATGCATTTCGGTCAGCCAAGCTAACAGAATGAAATATTTTTTCTGGGTTTGTTAGATCGATCGAAGTAGTGGTCTTACAAGAGTAACCTAGAACCTAATTAAAATAAAAAAGTCCCTGTTGGTACGATTCATGTGTGATATTTTTGTGTTTTCAGGCTACAGGTGATGGAAATAGTACTTTCACTGAGAAGCCTGAGGTTCTGGTCTTTTAATTTATATAGTTTTAATTAAATTTTTCTTTTTTTTCTTGTCGGGGTAAAACGTAGTTAAACAATTTTATTCTTACACCATCCGATTACTGGGAACACAATAGCATGCGCTTTGTTTTGATAGCAAAAATAAAATTAGTTCTAATGCAGCTGAAAGTATGTGGGCTGACTGAGGCAGATTCGCCTGCTAATGTCACAACCATAGTGACGATGTAAAAAGCCAGCCTGAAACGCGGCCCAAGTCTGACTCACTCTCCGTCTCTACTTTTCCATTCATTTCTCCTTGAGCAATGTGTCTACGAGGTTAAATTGACAAAAATAATATACGTTCTCATCTTTATTCTCTACTTGACACGATGGCCACTCGCCATCGTATACGGTAACACACGCCGACACGTAAAAATAATTATGATCGGATTTACATGTGGTAATGATGTAAGATTGTGATAAAATCTTTATTGTGCAACTATAGAGTCGATTTAATTATGCCTGGGGTTAATATTTAGTTATCGGTAGTGTTGGCTTCATCCATAGGTGTCTTATTTTTTAATCTTCTTTTTTTTCGGTGTAACCTACTACTGGTTGGCGGTGCTATTGCTCCAGCCTCAACATTTCGAGTGACTTTTGGGTCTTCCTATTTAGGGTGACGATAGGGGACAGACCCCCCTTTTCCCAGATGGGAAGAGATGTACCGGGTTGATTGTGGGCTTACCATATGGTAATTATTTTAGGGACCGAAAAGGGGGAAGCGGTCCCCCTCCCCACTCTAGTGGGACGACGCGCGCGCGATGCCGTTTAAGTTGCGGTGTCGTGGATAAGGATAATTGAGCTCGTTTAATGTTTGGCTTATCTGAGGAGGCCGGCCTCGAGGCGAGGGCGGGGGGCTCTGGGTTGATTTACGCTACAAATCGGCAAAAAGCCGTGTTCATGGTTTCTTTATTATTATCAGAGCTCTCTAAAAGCTCTAAACTTACGGATATGAACTCGGGCTCATATCTCCGTAAGCGGTGTGCGAGTTTGTCATCCTGTCAGTCATATGTGTTATAACTGTGTCACTATATGTAAGGTTTCATCGCTCGACCGGTACGAGCGGTGTATATGGTATTGGTTCTAGCAGGAAAAATGCATCTACGTACCATCCAGCTGACCCAAGGGGGCCTCAAGTATGTGACGGGCTCAGGTCGTGAAGCGACTAGCTACTACCGACTAAAAACTGCTCTCCGTTATGGCTCTATCGGCATTTTACTGCGGGGGCGTGTCTTGGTGTTTCTTTGCTTGTACTCTTGGACGGACTTCGCTACTGCTAACGGGATCGCGTTGTCGGCGTCGTGCAGTACGTGCTTCGGCCGGTGGTAACGAGAGTCGGTTAATGACGTCGGATCATAATCCGACGTTTGGACGATCAATTTATGGGCACGGTCAAAGAACTTTTGAGGCAGCTTATTGGAGTGTCCTTTTATCGAGGTCAAATGAAAGTCACAATGTAGGTCGATGTTTCAGAAGTACCACGGACCTACAGTGGCCATGCGTAAGAATCTATTTTGCATTCCTTGGAAAACTTCTATTTGGGTAGGGGACATATGCGCGAATGCTGCACTGCAATACGACATGATCGGTTGAATGCATGTAACATACAAAGTGAGCTTGTGCCTATACGCCATTTTGCTCTTTTTGTTTATAAGAGGATGGAGTTCAAAAATGATATATAGTGCCTTTTTTAGAACGTTATCTATGTGTTTCTTAAAGCTTATCGACCTATCGAGAGTGATTCCTGAGTATTTCACCATATCTGCTTTAGGTATCTCGTTACCGTAGAGTACGACGGGAGGCATGTTTCCTCGTCTATGCGAGGGGTGTGTTAGTGAGAAGCGTATGGACTTACTCTTTTCCGCATTAACCTCTATTCTCAATGTCAAGAACTATTCACCGAGTTCGGTGAATTCGGTGGTCCTTGCGGACAAAAGGCTCTAAGGGAACGAGGAGAGGAAAAGTTTTCTCTCGTATCACGGTTTTTAGGCGTGCGACAATTATCCGTTCATAGATTTTACCTAACGAGTTTAAGAGACTTATGGGTCGGTAGCTAGTGGGCTCCAACCAGTTTTTCCCGCTTTGTGCCCGTTTCCACGGCTTCCTTCCATATGCCTGGGAAAGTGCACAGCGCCAGATGGGCGTTAAAAATGAAGACTAGGAGGTGTATAACAAAGGTAGGCAGCTGTTTCGGCGCCTTATTTGTTATTCCATCGGGATTAGATCCTTAACTTCTTCTGTGTCCATCAGATATATGATCTCATCATCAAAGTCATCCGCTGGCACAGCCAGGTGGGCCGTTACTATACTTTCTACCTCTTTGATGTGGGAAGGTCTGTGGGGTGGGAGCTAGGAGTGCATTGAGTCTCTAGTGTAGCGGCTAGACACTCCGCTTTTTCGTCATCCTCTAGTACAGGTAATCTGTTCTCGTGGTTGGGTGGTGGCATTTAAGCCACCGGTTCGGATTTCATAACCCTTGCTAGTGGCCAGTAGGCCGTATGAGACGGAGATCGTTCGCTGACGATGTGATCCCATCTCCCATTAAAGAATTTGGGTATAGCCTTTTTGACATCCCTGTCGAGATGGCAGATAGCTTGCCTGCACACTTCGCCTCCATTGCTATCGCGCAGATGTGCAGAAGTCGCATTTTTTCGTCGGATTATGTAGCTGTAGCTGTAGACGGTGTAGCTAAGCGGTCCTCTGGGACGGTGGAGATCTCTCTTGACGATTCTCCTATTTTATTTACCTGTAGGGTGGTGACTATGGAGGAGGCCGCGATAGCAGCTTAAGAAGAGTCTATACTGTCTGGGATACTATCGAGTTCACTCGATTTACGTTTGCTAATTTATCTTCATGTAATTTATAACCGATGACCTTTTTCTTTCTTTTAATGTTTCTATTAAATCTATTATCTCCTATTTCTAGTAATACAGGTCTATGGTCCGAGTTTAGCTCATGTAACGTTTCAGCCGTCTCGACATATTTTTTAAGGACAGTTCCGCGACCGTTGTTACATCTATTGCCCCAGGTCAAGTGGTGGGCGTTGAGGTCCCCCGCTAACATTGTTGGTTCATTTGTGTTTAAATTTTCGAAAATAGCGTCAAGGTCGCTAACTAAAAGTGGTTTAAAATAATAACTTCTCGATTTTATAGAGGGGGTGGGTCGAGTGGGACACAATGAAGGGACCTCTTGTAATAGATGACTGTACATCTACGATAGAATCTGGTCCTGTTGTTTCAAGCAATATTCTAAAAAAAAGGAAATCCTGTAACTCATGGATGTTCGATCTAATACCGTTTACGCTAAACGAAACTAGTCCTATTGAGTTAGGTTTTATCCTTCCCGTAGTAGACACTTATAGGCCCAGAGGAGTGGCGCCTGATCGTCTCGAGCAGCGCGTAATGGTCCTCCAATATCTGAAGCTATCGAATCATCATATCAAACTTTATTCGCCAACACTTTGACCTTGGTCAAATGATCGCAGGATATTTGCCAGGAATTCCCAATCGGCTGCGGTGTCCTCACACCTTTCATCCCGAGGGGGCGTTATTATGTCGTTGCGTCTGGGTTATCAGGGACACCAGAGGCATAGGAGCCGGGGCTATTTGAACCCCTTGTGTCTGGGGCATCGGGGCCCCCTGTGGCTGCAGGGGTGTAGGAAGGTGGGGCCATGGCTCCGGAGGGGGGCACGCGGCCCTTAGCGGGCGTGACCACGCTTTGGTGGTGGGTCTATACCCACTATGGGCAGGGATGATATCATCCTGCTTCTGTGTCGGGTGTTTTGCACCTGAGAGGCATTTTGTCCCCTGGGCAGCGGTTTGGGGATACCCTGGGGCTCAGGTACCATGCCCTTGAAAATTTGGGGGCCCTCGGGAACCCCTTGCCCATACAGCACGCATGCTGGGGGCTCAGTCGTGGTACTGTCCCTGAGACAGTCCGCCGTGCCGTGGTCGCACAGGCACTTGACGCACTTTGGGCATCCAGGGCACTTACGGGCTGAGTGCCCATACTGATGACACCGGTGGCATTTCCCCGCTGGCTCGCTGGCTCTATGCGGAAACTAGTGAGTCCGTATATATAGATGAGATTGTGGATCTCATTAATCCTCCTCTCTGGAGCCAAGGGGAGAATGACCAGTACCTTATTGTTTGGTACATTCGCTTTTTCATAACCATTTTTAGCGTGACGGTGCCTCCAGTACAGGGATGTAATGACTGAATAGGTCAGCCGACACTCTCTCTTTATCGACCACTTTTGAGACTCAATAATCACAAACCTCTGGAGGCGTTCGTCCTCCAAGGCGTATGTATGATACGCAATATTTCTATCGCGTAAGAGGGCGGTCAAGCGGCGGTGTTCACCGAATGACGCCGTGTTAACACGGATGCTGTTTCTACAGGCACCCGCTAAAATTTTATTGATGCGCTGTTCATCAATTAAAACTGACACGTTCGTCCACGCACGCCCGGGGGGAGGTCTTTCCCTCCGGGCTACGGTCTCCTCCGTGGCCTCTGGGCTCTCTCAAGGCTTTCCTCTGGGGGGAATATGCTTCCGTATTTCGCCCAAGGATGGATGTCATATGCAATGACATT
>JAFELO010000514.1:467614-498466 GCA_017140195.1 Eumaeus atala
TCAACGTGGTCGTCTTTATCATCGTCATCATCACCATGGTCGTCTTTATCATCGTCATCATCACCATGGTCGTCTTTATCATCGTCATCATCACCGTGGTCGCCTTTATCATCGTCATCATCACCATGGTCGTCTCTATCATCGTCATCATCATCATGGTCGTCTTTATCATCGCCATCATCATCACCATCATTATCAGCCGGACGACGTCCGCTTCCAGACATAGGCCTCCCTCATAGAGCACCATGGTCACGGTCACGAGTCAACTGCATCCAGCTTCTCCCCAGCGGATATTTGGTATAACATAATTAACGTGGTCATACTTTTTTCTGAAAGCATTTGTTTTTATACTAGGCTACTGTGTCTCCTGTGAACAATATTACGGCGAATGATCGCATATTGGCATTGGTAAAAATTTTTTCAATATTTCTTTCTGATAGCATATTATAACGTGTTGTTTTTAGAGTCCAGTACCTCTTCCAGTCCAGGAGTCCAGTTACAAGCAGTTTCGGCTTGTTATAGCTGGGGTGACATATTTCGTGTTTATTCCTTACGTTCAATGCAAGTTTCTTAAGGTTTATTGTATTTTGTATTTACATTTTTTTATATTTCCACTTCTAAGTTTAAAAGCGACGGCAGCCATAGCTATAGAGTAGAAAGTCCAGCGAACTGCGTGAGCGGCAAGAACAACTGGAGTGATATTGGAGTGATATTTGCACCAACGGTATGATATTATCTCCGAGGCACGGCATATTTTACCGGATAGTATTGGTGAAGGTGTTAATCCGATGAAGCTATATGGGATTCTCTTTGCTTCCACAGCATAAGTTTAGGTATGCAAAAAAAGGTGCAGTATCGTATTCAAAAAGGAAGCTATTTCAGTTTTTACGACTAGCAACGCCCATGGACATCCACATAATTACTATACCGGTGCGTTGCCCTCCTTCGCCCCCCCCCCAATAGGCAACCGGCTACACACAAACCACACGAAACGCTATACCGAAGATCACACGATGAAGCGACAAGTGGTGTAGCGGATGTCCGTGGGTGTTGACGATCACGTACAAGTATGTAACAGGAGCACACAAATAGGTAGCAATAAGTACTTTGTGAATTAAAAAAAACAAGTACATACGTATTCCATCTCAATTTTATCAGGTGTTACATATTATAATATGCAGATTTTGTAAGGCATGCTCCGTTTTAAGGATTACGTAGCTGAATGGCGGAAAACTTAACCATTATAATTTTGCAATATACGTGTTTACCATCCATCTGTCCATACGTGTGACATCAGGACGTCAGAGATCGTGGATACCGTAATTTGAATATTTGGAACGATATCTTCCAAATTTCAGACATATTCTGTTATTTAGAAAGGTAAAAAAATGGTAGTTTAACTTGCGTTTTTCTTTGGTTTCCTTCTGCGGAACCTATTCTCAAATTAAGCAGATGATTTTTTACAGGCTGAAAAAATACTACTGGATGACAAGTATAACTTGTCTAATCTAGATAAATTTGAAAAGGTAAATGTTATAGTTTATGGTAAACTACAAAGATCCCACCACAACTCGGTCTCATCTGTTAATGTTTTGATAGATGAGACCGGGAAGACACGAGAGTCCCATTACCCGTATAAATTTCAACCCTCGACACAAAAAGAAAGGAAAGTAGTAGTAATGTGGTAGGCAAAGCAAACGGAATGCCTTGATCCTTACACATCTGCCTTGCCTCCTCCATATTTACTGCTCTCTTCACATATACACGCCGGTTGCGAATACTCCTGACACCATCTTCGAACAGTAGCTGATCAATCTGTTCAGGGTATATCAGTCTTGCTTTTCTCGGTATCTGCATCCTTCCATATTCGCTTGTATATCTGTTTTGTTTGATACCGTAATTTGGATATTTGGAACGAATATCCAAATTACGGTAAAAAAGATGGTAGTTTAAATTGCGTTTTTCTTTGGTTTCCCTCTACGGAACCTATTCCCAAACTAAGCTGTGATTTTTTACAGGCCGAAAAAATACTACTGGATGACAAGTTTAAGATGTCTAATCTAGATAAATTTGAAAAGGTAAATGTTATATTTTATGGTAAACTACAAAGATCCCACCACAACTCGGTCTGCATCCTTCCATATTCGCTTGTATTACTGTTTTGTTAATGCCTCCAATCACCTGCCATTATTTCTGTATTCCCGACCCAATGGAGCCTTTCTCATATTTACATTGAAAATTTCTTTCATACATGAGATCTGACTATCAGTCCATTATTGCGTGTGTGCACGGTCGGCGAGGGTTACGTCACATATTTTTCGCAACGATCTCATTTCGACTGCGTTAATTCCACTTACATTCACTTTCTGACACACGCGAGTCTCATAATAATAATATATTACAATAAAAGTGCTTTAACATAAATAAACCATGATTAATTCTAATCGTGGTTCATTTAACAAGCACGAAGTTTAAGTTTCCGAAGCTTTACAACAAACACCGTCATAGGTAGACTGAGATGACAGATGTTCTGAATCCTGATATCAAAAGCACCCGTAGCTTTATACTTATTTAATTGTTACAATCAACATAAATTACTTATTGCTCCGTGTTTTCTCTAGTTGTTATAATGAAAAATCTATTTTTTTGATTTGATTATGGGTACCAAGCGGGGATGCATCCACTCATCGTCATCAGCCATTTATATGCTTTTAATTAATTTTATTAGCCATACGTCATCCTCAAAAGGAAACGTTATTCCTTTTTATGAGAAAGGGGGCAGCCCATAGACATCTATAAGACTAGGCGTCTTACAGACGCGTTGCTGCCCTTTACGGAATAATGATGATTTGCGTTTAATCAAATGTAATAGCAGGGGCCAACTTCACATTATTTGCAGACTGTAGATTTCAAGACGGGACGTTTAATATCAGCTATATGTACTTTAACGCGAGTTTTAATCGATCTCTTTTTTGTCCTAAATAGGCTTTCCTCCACAGTCACAATCAAGCTTGTTAATTCCTGCATCTTGTAAATATATATTGATGATAAAAACTGAACAACCTTCTGTGGGCGCTTAAGATAAGTTTTCACTAAAGCCCGCTCATTATCAAGAGTGTGTCCAATTTTTTCAGTGACCCCCCCCCCCCTAATGTATGGCAATATGGCGGGTAAACTGTTGCTGGCTTCTTATTGTTATTCAGAAACGCTATGCTTATTAAATATATTTTTACTATAATACTAAAACCCCAAACCCATGCGAGCGGCTTTTTTCTAAATCTACTGTATTTTCATGCGCTTTTCGCCCACGTATTCAACCCTTCATTAAACGATTCCCGAGGAAGGTTTTCGTGTGTCCTCATTTACACAATCACATAATAATCTACTACATCGTAGTACATATGTTTTTTAGATGTATCGATATAAATCAATGTTTTGATTATATGTAGATAATAATTAAGTGATTCTATTGCATTATGAATTTCTATATATTTATTTACGATATCAATTAAAAACATCCTCAACAACGTGTATCTGAAATGTAAAGAAATAATGGTAATAATTTACAGGATCCCTTCCATCGTGTGAATCCACGAGAAGAAAAGTCAGCAATGTTTCGTTACCGACATCATAGTTATCCATTGATTTTCAAAAATCTTGGAAGGCGAAGAAACATTGAACGTGTAAGTTGCTTTGCGTTAAAAACTTGGAGTCTATAATTTAAATTAATATATTCTCGTATATGATGTGACATGATATGATATGATATGATATGATATGATATGATATGATATGATATGATATATGGTATGATATGATATGATATGATATTATATTATATTATATTATATTATAAGCCTATTATTTGTCAGATTGTTGGGCCAAAGATGCCTACTTTTTTCACTTCTCTTTGTGCAGAGATTCATCTTGCTAACCAGGTAGGTGTCCATTGACTCCATCTTGCCACCTCCAAATTTAATTAAAAAAATAAAATTTAAGAAATAGAACGAATGAATGAAATATTCTTTATTGTGCATATTACGGAAAACAAATTTTAATACAAAACTTACTCATGAAAGTTGACATACACAAGGGGGTCCTTAGTACTAAAATAGTAATTTCTTCCCGGCAACCATGGAATATTGAAGTCCTATAAATTAGGAAAGGTGGCGCAAAACTGTAGTTATGTAAATAAATTATGCAATGCTTTATGGTTGTTGTTTATAGAATAAATATAATGTTAAAAATATATACATGTGAGATAATGTTTTCTTAAGTCTTTGCAAAAAACTGCGAATTTTATCACGTATTAATAAATACCTAAATTCATTACATAAATAATTTTTGTCACTCCGTGTGTTTGCTGATACTTACATGATTTATGAGAAAAATTGTGAATGCATTTTTTGGTGTTTGTACAGTTGTGTTACACTCCAAATAATAATTTCTGCTATCTATAATTGCCATTCAAAGTACACAAACGGACAAAAAGATCAAGATTTACAAAATATCTATACGACAGAGACATTTTATTTAACAAGTTACCCCAACCATAAATGTACGAGACCCAGAGGAAAAGAAAAACAGAGATATCCAGTGCCTTATCGTGTGGTCCATACATTATGTGGGGTAGCACCCCGAACACTATCACCATTGCTTGTAAAACGCGTTTGATCAAACTATGTTCACTCTAGTGTGAACAATTAAAGTAATTCATCAAACAAATCTATGAAGCTGCGCGGAACCACATTTCAACCTGATGACGTATTTCGGGCTCAGAGTAACCAGGCTTAAAAACAAAATTATTTGACAAGTGAATCGAATAATAATTATTAAATGTATAAAATTTCAAATACGATACGGAATATATTTATATTAAAACAGCCATCTTTATTGGTTATTTCTTCTACTGTATTACTATTAAAGTTTTATTATTATTATACATTTGGCAGAAAGTATTTTTAACACCATTTTAAGGATTTTATCGGGGTTTATTTCTGCGGCCTGTAAGTGACTCTGCAGTTGGGCCCCGCTCTAACATTAGATATGATAAAGCGCGATTATTCACTAGAGAACACCGATTACCGAAATCCGTGAGGCGGATGATCCGTGAGGCTACAGATGTTGAAATACATCCAAATTTCAATAAACATATACTCGAAAACTAAACATAACACCTAACATCAGCAAGATACAATAAGTACTAATTCCGTTAATCACTAAATAATTTATATATAATTCCGAACAACTAAATAATTTATAATTCTACGGTTACTTTTAATAGGTTACGAAATCTGAACTACGGTCATCTCAGTCCACCCGTGACCTTCGTTACTGTAAATTCTCTGAAACGTTGGACTAGTTAATAATTAAATAAACCACGGTAAAATCTATGAAATTAATTTTAGTATAATATCAACAAATGAAAAAGGTTTAGGAGGAGAGTAGTGTATGAATACCAAAGCATTTTTGAGACTCACGTATTGGAAAAAAATGTCTTTAGAAGACTATTTTATTTTATGTAGCTGCCAGGTTACTTAACATATTTGCCCAAAAAGTATATTTTTCATCCAGTGGCTGGAACTGCATTGTGCAGGTGAAATACTTAATGAGTACTTATACGTGTTTCAATCTAAGATATTTTCGTCTCATTGTAGTATTTTTATATTTCTTTCTAGAGTAACTGGAATGCAGAAAGAAACATCGAGGAAAAAATGTTAAGAAGTAGAAAGAGGAAAGAGCTTCAGGTTAATAATATTATTGAGAAGAAATTTAACTAGTAATTAGTAAGTGGTAGTGTGGTGTGGTGCGACAATACTATTTTAAACAGACTTATGTGTGTGGTGACTGTGCGTCACGGTTTAGCCTGTTTCTACTTCATTGGGTATGTACTTATGATGAAGCTAATCAAAAAGCCTCCCAGCTGGCTCAGCGGTATCGTTGCTCGGTTAATTGTGAATGTGCATGCCAGAGGATTCAGATGTGTGTCTATAATACAACAATTATTACTATTATTATTATTATTTATATCTTAATAAGATAGGCAATTTCACGTATGAATAGTGTAGCTTTCTATTATTCAAAGAATTACCATGTTCGTATTAGTATTTTAGAAAATTATTCCCAATTTCTAACAAATTTTATTAATTTAATTTCTAAGAAGTTTTTCCTTTATAATATTATACTCTTTATGATAACTATAATATCAAGACATCAGTCTATGTTGTGTTGGAGAGTAAAAAAACGAATCGCATTTTTATTATTAGTTGTAAGTAGGTAGGTAGTTGAGAAACTGGTTGCATTCGGTAATATAGGGGGAGAAAGATCATGAAGGCGGACACTAACCCTAAACTAATCTGTTCAAATTGGCGCTAAAAGGGGAGTCAGAATGTCTGCATACGTTCCACGAGCTGAGTGGAGGCGACTCGCCAATGTCTCCGTGAAGAATTTCAGAAGAAAGCGAGAAGAGAGAGAGAGAGAGAGAGAGAGAGAGTAGGTGGACTATCCGCTATTATTCTCGCGGTGGAAGATGTTCGATATTGCAGCTGATAATAATTGGGTTGGTTTGCAAGTTATCTTCATTTACTGCGGCATCTATATCTTTTGTCGAATAATCTGGAGACTGGACCATACGCGACAGCATAAATCTAGAAATGCTGGCCCGATTTCCCCTTTATAACAGAGGCTTTTTTCTGCAATATATCCCACCATGGTTCAAGCTTTGTGGGCTTAGTAGCCTAGGGTGAACCCAGGCGAAGCCAATTGAATCGAGGAGGTTGTTCTTTTACCACTCATATAAGAAGAGGGGTCTAAAGAGCGGAAAAAGGAAGCACTCTTTGTTCTTGTTGTTATAAGAAGGCAACGGAAGGGAAAGAGGAGGTGACACATTTTGTGCAATTGGAATTTTTGTGCTATATTATAGGAACAATCCCAAAGTTGGCAAGGCTGTCATGTGATGCGGTACAACACAATCTGTGGAGGCGGTCTCGGTCCCTCAGGAAGCTGACTAGCCCTTGTGGAGCCCTGATGATTTTCAGTTCCAGGGCACCTCACCAATGGTGACAGTGATGGCAATCGCGGTGGTTTTAATGGGTATTAGGCACTATAATGTGCCACCCAACAAATACATCACTTGACCGGCCCGCCGGCCGATGATGGCGCGTAAATGCGTTTCCCCTCGTGAGCAAAACAAAAAGAAGGCTTTCTTCTGCAATCAAAAATCCGTCCGTATTTTTTTCTAGGAGACCAAAGTCTTTGAGCCTGGGTCAAGGTTATTTACAATATTGTCAGCGTTAAAGAAGATATCAACGAGACTTTTGTATGCCATAAATAAAGATTAAATATTTGATGTGTGTATTATTAAGTAGCTGCGACCCGTAATTGCACCAGCGTAAAAATTATTATTACTGTCCCAGACATTGATATACAAGAATGCCAAGATAAGTGATTATATGTAAAAATCTTTTTTCCGGAATCAAGCTTACGCGTGATTTTAAATCGTTTTAAGAAAGTACACTATTGACATTGTGCACGTCCCTTATCAGTGATTCCAGATTATGATCTATCTTTGGGATAAATTACTTCAATCAATATTGTAGTGGTATCTTGGTATTGTTAATCAGTGATTCCAGATTATGATCTATCTCTGGGATAAATTACTTCAATCAATATTGTAGTGTTGACGTATAAACGCACACGCGGCAGCAAAACTGTTTTAAGTCGGTATTGTGTCAGTAAGAAGTACCTCCCTGACCGTGCCGGCCCGATACAGCTGCTTAACACTACCTTTACTAAGAAAATAGATAACAATCCATAGACATCTGCGTAGTTAATATATGATAGTGTTGCCGTCTTTTCTACCCTCCAAAACATATGGAGCAAACAAAAAAAAATTATAAATTTGTATGACTTTTTATATAGGATGTACAAGAAAATCGGTTACTACTTCTAAGAGGGGGGGAGGGGGGCATAATACATTATCAGCATTCAAATACAAAAAAGAACTTCGGTAAAAATCATAAGCGTTTAAGAGATATGAGGGTTTAAAGCTTTAAAAATAACACTGAGAAAATCTCACTTACATAGGTGAAATGTGTAAAGACTAAAAGATTTTAAACTACGTGGGTTTTTGCGTTTCACGATATATGAACGCATTGTATTAAAAAAAGCAACTTTTATACCAACATAAACGTGATGCAAATCTATTAAAAATGGTTACTATTTCGTAATAAAGTGGAGAAGATATATATTTCTCTGTCCCGTTCTAAATTGCAATGCCGCTAGCGAGCCAGGGCGGTCCCGCGCCTCGACTACCGTTAGCGGCCGGTGAACTTTGACGACCGTGTTGCGTCATCACATACCTTATATTTTCGCGCGTAAATAAAGTAAGTGCTACCTATTGAGTACCAGCGCCGTATCGATTACTGTAAGTGGCCAATAAATCAAATCAACACGGATGCCAATTTTTTGAAAAAAGTTTTGTGGACTGATGAAAGTACTTTTACCAGTAATGGTATGTCCAACCCGACGCATTACGCATGTGTGGACCAATTTAAGAGGTCCCTTTTTTTATTAGTCACCGATAAAGAAGCTAAATAACTCTTTTGTTTGTATGTCCACGACAGTAATTATAGTGTAGCGGGATTCAGTTTGAATTTTGCGCGTGCCTTTGGTTACCTACTAAGTGAGCGACTCTGAAGTCCAGTCGACATCAATAATGCATTAAGGGCAAGCGGTGACACAGTACATTTTGTTTTTGTTTGTATCTTTGTAAAAATGAGACGTATCTTTTATCTATCACCTAAGTAAACATACATTTAGTTTTCCTTTACACTCTGTATATACACTTATAGGTGTCATCTGGCGTAATCATGTGAGCGAGAGGTAACTCCCCGGTAGGGCCGATCAAAATCGCCTGTATTCTATCATGGTACATAATAAAATCTCATGATACATAATGTAAGTTGGGTCGGGAACCCAACTTACATTATGTACTGAATCTGCTGTTACGTGATTCACATGTTTTCTTGAATTAAATTTTCACTGTTACCACGTTTTCTTCCGTAACAATCAATGAAGGGCGACCACTTCTTCCTTCATCCCGCACATATAGTTGGCCACTCTTGAATTCATTATACTGTATATTACATTCGATTCATTTTTCAGTAAGGGACGACAATTTTAAGTAGGACGTAAAATAATTGAGAGAACTTTGCTCATAAATAATTATATTTTTTGAATAAAATATATCCAGCCGGTATCTCATAGGTCCAAAAATCTTTTCCTCGGAATAATTTCCGAGTGGCTTGGATTTTGGATTCAAAATGAGTGGAAATTTCGAAACGCAGCAAAACTATCTCAAAACCGTAATTCTATCACCTGTTCCTGGAATAATATTATTTGATGTTTAAGTTTTACAGTGGTATAATTGTACTTTGTACCTAAGGACTATTGTAAATAACAGACTAACCTAAATTAAAGTGGACACAAAATCGTTAATACACTATAGTTTCACTATAACGAAGTGCTACATAATTCTCTTCATCGGTTTATGGCAGGATTACAATAAAGTGTAAAATATAGGCTGGCTGAGGGAATGAAACACACATTGACACACATAGAATGATAATGGGGATATTGTAAGTATAGATCATAGCACACATTTAGACAATGTAACTGATTCGTTTTATACATTTCATTGCCAGGATAAGCTTGTAATCTTAATTATTGATCAACTGAAATCCGTATTAACAGAGTACGACTTTAAATTGAATGGGATCGTGTAGTAATAAATGATAGGTTAAATCGGGAATCTAAAGATAGTATCTGTAACTAGTATATATCATGACGAAGTAGGACACGTAGGATTGAAGTGTTGTATCGAGTTATTAAAAAACTACGATTGGTTCCTTTTCTTTATATTGTGACAATTTTTATACTGTGGGTAGGTTAAAAGAGCAAGGTTGTTCGCATCCGATCTCTAAACCTAACATTAGACGAAACTTAATATTTGTGATTGCGGAACATATTCGAACCGTAAATTCTATCGAGTCAATTAGTGTAGTTAAAGAAATATATGGACCTTCGATCGTATAGTCTCTGGTACCATGACCAGCAAAAGCGTTTAGAAATTTAAAAAATGCCTTAAATTTCAAGTACAATTTAACTACAATTGCCTTCTCGGTCTTAGTGGAGCAGCTAACCATTGGTGTAACAGTTTTCCAGATGTGATATGGGGTGTACCTTCGGCGTGCATATGAGAAATTTAACATTTTAAGTAAGAAATTTTGACTTTTCTAACACAAATTCCTACCGCGAGACCTATAATGATGTAGCCGGGAATTTTTTGACAGCCTTGAATTTTATTAAACGTTGTCTTTTATTTTTTAAAGAATAGGGGGATAAACGAGTATTGGGAGACTTTTTACGACTACCGACGGCCATGAACATCCACATAACTACTATGCCGATGCGTTGCCCTCCTTCCCTTCCCCCAATGGTCCGCCGGCTACTCACAAACCGCTCCAAATGCGACACTGAAGATGTCACTTTACGGCGGTATTATGTGAGCGGGAGGTATATAAAAAGGTATAGTGTCATGCACCATGCATGACACTACCTCCTCCTATGCAGCATGGCACTACCTCTTCCTAGATAAAACCGTGTGAAGTGAGGTGCACGATGTAGAATGTAAGTATATTTATTACTTTATATCTATTAGCGAAGTTGCTTATTTAAGTATTTTAGATTGTATTGTGAACTGTTAATTTTCTTACAAAATAAAATAAATAGTAAGTTAAATGACACAACTAGATGTATACCTTATAACTAAACGTTCTCCTACAGTAGTAAAACCGTAAAATGACACAACTAGATGTATACCTTATTAAACGTTCTCCTACAGTAGTAAAACCGTAAAATGACACAACTAGATGTATACCTTATAACTAAACGTTCTCCTACAGTAGTAAAACCGTAAAATGACACAACTAGATGTATACCTTATAACTAAACGTTCTCCTACAGTAGTAAAACCGTAAAATCCAAAGCTGTTAAAATTATAAAGACGACTTGATGATGATCCTTTGGAAACATGTTTCTTCCAATAGCGTTACGATATCAAACATATGTTGTTGGCAATGGCAGGTACCAAATCAGGAAATCAGGACCATTCCAGGGTTACGTGTATATAATTCCAGGGTTGTGAGGATATAAGTCAAGGATTGTGTTGGTTTTTGCGGATTCCTCGCGTTCTCATCGTTGTAGGATACCTGTATTTGATATTGCCTGCAGCTCTGATAAGCAATTAGTGAATAACGTTTTCATATATATATATATATTGTAAAGCGATCACAAGATTCCGTGTCCATTCCGCGTGCAATGATTTCAAGATGGCCGATGGTAACGCCATGTCAGCGATGTGACGATAACGTTCCAGTCAAGGCAAGCCGGGCCGTGCCGATCTGAGCCGAACCCACCCTTGAATGGCTGGGGACAGTTGTTATTTGTACTTACTCACCCGAGGGTTGGGTAAAGTCTGTACAAAATAATAAGTTGACTCTTGAAGCAGTTGCAAAACAGATTTAATTTTAGGAGTAAGAAAAGCCAAAGAACAAAAACTACGCTAGTATATAATATAAAAAAACTAACACGTGCGTACATTCTAATTGAATAAATCGAAACTTATTTATCATAAGTCGTTAAGATTGTATGTAATAGAAATTTTCAATTAGTGTTCGCTTAGATAATGTTGTGTAAGCGCGTGCTTGTGATTCTGGGATTATGTTATATATGTGCAGTATGTATTCATTTATTTTGTTTCACGGTTGAAAAATATGTTATCGTTTGCTGCTCTGGTCCAGTGCCAGCAGATATGACTGATACACGGATCTGGTATTTTCGCGGTTTTGCTCACACCAAATTTGCACCTTGGGGGTGTAGATTTGCTTACTCTGCAGCTGAACTGGCAACCAGAACGGGGAGGAGGGATCTTAAAGTGAAAGCTATGCTTCCACGTCTGGTGATGTGAGAGATAAGGTTGAGATATTGCAACAAAACTGCAAAATCTATCCGATGATGTTTATGGGCGTCAGTAACTAAATGCTATACTTTGGCGCATTGGTCAGAGCTCTAGGTGTGAACCGTGGATTTACCATCTGTCTTGGGTGGGTCCAGAGTGTCATTTTCGGAATCACCTTCTCTCCATCACCAACTATTTGTTAGTAGCCGTTGCCTCATTGGAATGTCTAAGGTCAAACCTTTAGCTAAAACCATCTCGGCCAGCCGCGCCGACTCCGAGCTGAGAATGTCACTGCATATGACATCCATCCTGGGGCGAAGATGACTCCGCTAGACCCAGTCGTGGCTAATGTCTCCCTAGATTAGCCCAGATTTATATATATATATATATATATATATATATATGGATGTCAGGCTCATTGTGGGGAAGGTTGAAAAGGAGGGCTTGTCCCCCTTTACTTCAAAAAAGTGTATGAACCTAATACACCGCGTCTGACTTGCCTCCGCTCATAAGACCCACCACGGACCTCGAATACAACTTATCTATCAAAGGTCCAGCGGTATTTCCAAGGACATACCCGAAGTAATCAGAACGCCTTCCGAATAGTGATGTGAGAAAACTAATGGAAGGCGTTGACGTGCGTATGTTAAGTCTCCTCGTATTGGGTCTGTATAAACCTCAAACGATTTGTTTAAAAAAAAAAGTCAATTGTTATGGTGGGTCAACGGTATAGCGCGTATGTTGGGATGAGACTGGAACACAGACAATGGATGGCTGAATTTTTGGGATCACAGATAATGGATGAAAGGTTCATCCATTGTCTGGGAGCGCGAGCATGCATTAAGAGGGTGATTAGTGTTCAATAAACGGTTCGTCTAACATCTATAATAGAGCGTTATAATAAATGTGGAACTTTGAAGTGTGCAAATGTGCATAAACTCAAGAATATGATCACCATGTCTATACTCCGTTGTTTTTACAGGTAGTCAATGGTGCTTCCAGGAAATGTTACTTACTTGAATCTTTTGAAAAGGTATAATTTGTATATTCTAGACTTAGAGATTTTCCCAAGGTTCCACTAGCGTAATATATATATACACTTAATAAGATAGTTTTCTATTATTGTACTTGATGCCACATTTAAAACGAGTAGAACATCTCTATCCAGTGCTAATTTACAAATTAGATACAACACTTGACACAGAATGTAAAACAATACATTATATCACATCAGAAACATGATCGCAGGGGAGCCCGAGGGAAAAGGCTAAAACTGTCTTAGAATCGAATTTAATCAAAAGAAAATAGAAGGCGTAAGAAGTCATTACAACTTCCCTCCCTAAACAAGGCTGACCAGTACAAGGTTACAATGATTTATACGAGCCGACAAAACAGATTGCAGCCAGGTTTGTACCACGGTGATGTTATGATGTTTGCGTTAATCGGAACAAATAAAATTACAATTCTTTGGGTACTTTTAAAAACTTGGTACATCAGGACATTTATCATCTCAGTCCACCCGTGACCATGGTTGCTGTAAAGCTTCTGAAACGTCAGGCTACATAATTAATTTAATAAACCGCGATAAAATCCGAAAAAGTAGTTTTATTGTAAGGTTTCTTTTTCCCCAGGCTGATATTAAACTGAGACAGTACAGTAGCCTGATTTACTTTCGACTTCAGATCACGATTTACCTTCAACTATAAAGAGTGTGTCAACCACGTATCGTATTAACGTACATAATGCAATGTGGTAATGAAAACAAGCCATCAGACCGTATATTCCACGAATGATAAGATAGTACTGAGCCATGTGGGCAGCCTCGCGTCAAACTTTTCATGTATGAAAAGTGACAGAGCCGCAGTTTGGTTGTTTAAGAAGTAGGAATATATCAAGGAGTAAATACTCAAGTAGCATCCCCTGTATCTTGGTTCAAGAAGTAACATTGGCCACCAGGTGTTCCCAAATTCACCCGATACATCTATAGATATTTCCACTCCATACATAGCGTCTGATTGGTCGACTGTTTTTCTAATTGTAATATAGCGATAGCCTAAGTAATATAGTTAAACCATATTGTCGATTATGAAATACAGTTCCATTGGAGATTAAATGATTTACAGCTTAATGGGTTCAAAGTGGATGCCGCTGTCGATCCTGACACAGGGGCAAAAGTAGCGGCGTTACCCGCCCGGTGGTGGGCAAAGCCCGTTGCGAAAAATGCCAGATACGTTGTAATTTGACAAGCAAATAACAGAAAGCGATAAAAACTCCGTAACAATAAATGTAATTTACATTTTATAAATTATATCAAACCAGATAATAAGAAAATAAAAGTAGTAACAGAAAAGTAGGAATATTTACTCAATAACAAGTCGCGGCACGGAAGTTCGTTAATACATACAAGTAAGAAAATGGTAAAGGTAAATATACTTAGAAGTAATGCTGTTCTGAGAAGACAGACACGGCAAACGTCCACTGCAACGGTAAAGAATGTCTCCACCCAAACGCAAATAGTTCGTCGATTTAATCTCAATGTGTGGAATACCTGGCGTTTGACCTAAAAAACGTTCCAGAAGAAAACCGATTGGAAATATGGATAAAATTTACCAAGGGAAGAGATAAAGAGATGTTTATTTTCTTTCATCCGACAAATAATGAATTTTCCCACTAGTGAAAAGCGAAAAAAAGAGCCGGAGGCAGCCAAATTTCTCAAAAGGTGAAAACGAAATTTCGAAAAATAACGGTTTCGATGGAAGAATATGGAAATTAACCGGAAAGCACCGATTGAGACCTCAAACACACATTTGGAACGTATTGAATACTCGCATAAAATAAAACAGTATAGTCAAGAGGGAAGTACTATTATATTTACTGTCGAATCTTACGTAGATTCATCGTATTCTTGTGCAGAAGTCTAGACTAACAGTACTACTGAAGGTCTCAAACACGGCATTTCGAAAGGACAGCAAGTGGTAGTTTTTCACACGGGGTCTGAAACTGGGTTTATTCCCAAAGCGTTGTTTACTTTAAAGCTGGCCAAATCAGCAGACTGCTGCCATGGCAACATGAATTTTGAGAATTACGAAAAATGGTTCGGAAGTCAGTTAATGCCAGGAAAGTCTGGCGTGGTAGCAGATAACGCGTCAAACCACAATAAATAGTGGGATCTCGCACCAACATCTGGATCGAGGAAAGCTGACTTGCAGGCTTGGCTCGTTGAAAAAGGCATTCAGTTCGAGGAATTGCTACAAAAACCCCCAGACCAAGTCCTTGCTTGCTCAGCTAGGATTAGGTTTATAGAAAATTTATTAAATCTTTCCTTGGCCACCAAGTATTGAGAATACTCTTCTACAATGCCATTTCTATTGAATATCTGCAGAAATGGTATGGTCTGATTTAAATATATAGGCCGTAAAATTGTTAAATGAGGTGTTACTATATGTAATGTGTACACATAATTCAAGATTATTAAATATGAGTGTGTGGGATTAGCAAAATGATACATAAAAAGTGATAAATAAACGAATGAGTAATATGAAAATATTGACCATGTCGTGGATTTGGTGATAGAATATTTTTTTATTTCCGTTGATGCAAATCCGAGGATGGCCGTGGCGACTCCGATCACGGTTTAAGTGCCAACGACCGAAGCAGTACGGAATTCAGGACCTCAAGGAGCAAACGGCCCTGTCGAAATACCATTGACGGCGTGATACCAGACTAGGAAAGGAGTGGATGAGACTAATTCAAAGAAACATATTTTTTATCTAAAATAAAATTTACCAACACGAAAATGTTTTTATTTTTCTAGAGCCCATATCCTCGCCAAAGACTTATAATAAGATATCGTTATAAATAGATAAGTTCAAACACATACACTCACATTCAATTTACACACACAAACTATTTCTATACTCATGGATACAGTCTCCTAAAAGCACAATAATTATTTAGCTATCAATTAATTAAAGTGATTATTATTTTGTGTACGCGATATTACCCATGCGAAGCCATACCCTCTAAGTTTTGTTCAGCGCTAGAGTTATGTCGCGTTTTATAAATATAATGTATGTCCATTATACACAGTAATGCAACTTAGTACTGAAAAGCACTATCACTGGGCTTAAAAGTTGGGAATATCGAGAAAATATTCTCAACGCCGATATCCTGTGGCATCCAGTTCATTGAAAAGAGAAGGGAAATAATGACATCTTGGTTAAAATTGTGATTATATGATGTGTGGTTAATATGATGATATGTTAAACATATTGGCAAAAACTAGCTTAATGTATTTATATTTTTTGCGAAATACATTATTATTTATTTTCGTTTCATCCGGCTGGTTAGCCTCCTGCCGCAAACATGCGTTGCTCACCAGGTGGAAGGATTCGCATGTTTTTGGCACCGTGGCAATAACTTTTTTCAGTTGATCGGGGATATTGCGAAGGCGGTGTTTCCTGTTACGTACAAACCGGCGCCGGTGTATCCTGTTTCATATAAACCACTGCCGGTGTTTCCTGCTACATACAAACCGGTGCCGGTATATCCTGTTGCATACAAACCGGTACCGGTATATCCTGGTGCATACAAGCCGGTGCCGGTATATCCTGGTGCATACAAGCCGGTGCCGGTATTTCCAGATACATACCAACAGGTGCCGGTGTATCCTGTTACATACAAACCTAAGCAGGTAATTTATTAAACAATCATTAATTTGATAATCTGTCTCGGCTTTTAGCGTGTATTTAACATAAGGAAACACAACACCACTCTATTTAGTCGCGGGGCAATAGTTTGCGCACTGCCGTCGGTTCTGGATGAGATTTGATACGTTAATCGAGAGATATGTGATTCCAAGTCTCTCTTGGCCGTTCATTATTTATTACATAAGGCACCAGATCAATTTTTTTCTGTTTTTAAATTAACTATATTATCCACTATGGTATACAAATATCGCAATAAACCACGCATCGTGGGTATTGCGGCAAAGCTGGCCGTGAAACTAGACTGATGATGAGAGACATTTGGACACCTTCTTACTAGGGAATAAAATCAACTGGGATGTCGAAACTGTCCTCAAAGAATTTGTTTTTATCGGTCCCATATTTTTTTCTAATCCATGTGATTTTTTTTATAACGAGAGGCCTGCTTGATTGCAACACAGTATTCTGTATAGTAAAATTTATTTTTCTTCTACAACAGGCCGGAACGGGAAAATTTACTTGGCATCACGACCATGACGTATGTTCCCTATATTGTTTGTTATATCTTTGTTTTTTATTCGTTTTTTAAATTAACCATTTTATCCTTTTTGATTACATTTTAAACTTCGAGTCGTGGGCATGACAGAAGAGAGCCTATAAGCAACCAAGGCTGGCAATTTCTCCTGATCACTACTGTTACACGACATGTTGATTCTCGCTCCCATATTTTTCCTAATGACCTGACGGTCACTTACAATATTGGAAAGGCGTGTTTGATCATAAACTCATATTCTGTATACAGAATAATAGTGAAGCTTACATTTTTTCCATTGCAGGATATGTCCTGGCGAGGGAACTTCAACTTTAATGTAAGTTGCCTTTTTTTGTTTAAGATATCTTTATTCATTTTATGTTACACATCTTTTTTGGCGCGTTTTTGTTTTCAAAAAAATATCATAGTAAATTTCTACGATGCGCGCGTACACAAAGACTCACACATTGCAGTTGGCAATAGTCAACATTTTAGTTTTTCAAAAAGTTGCCAACAGAGCAAAAGTAAGGACACCTACTCACGTTTACGGAGAAATGACAACTGCATTCACGATATTTCTTTACTCAGTTTTCTATTCTTAGTGTCGTATTTTCTACAAACGTATAGTAAGGCGAATGATATATTTTTTTTAAGATTTTTATCGTTACTACGCCAAAGAATTATAACTTCTAACGAGGTTTCATGCTCACTTTTTTATTAAATAATAATAAATTCTCATATGGACATTTGGGACATTTTTGATTCTCGCTCCTATATTTTTTCACATCCGTGATGTTATTTATAAAGTTGACAATGCTTGTGTGATTACATCACTATCTATTTTGTCCAGTAATATTTAATTTTACTCTATCCCAGTACCGAACATGATATCCTGCTTAGTAACATTGTACTTTTACTTCCATCTCAATACCAAATTTGATATCTGTTTAGTAATATTTTTTTCTACTTCCATCTCAGTACCGAACGGGATATTCTGCCTGGTAATATTTATTTTTACTTTCATTGCAGTAGTACCGAACATGATATTCTGTCTAGTAATATTTACTTTTACTCCCATTGCAGTACTAAACATGATATTATGTCTAGTGGTATTTACTTTTACGTCTATCACAGTACCGAACAGGATATTCCGTCTAGTAACAATTACTTTTACTTCCATCGCAGTACCGATCGTCACTAGGGGCATGGAATCACACAGATGAGGTATGTTGTTACTATTGTTTAAGTTTTGTAAGATATATCTATATTGATTTTTTTTCATAGTTAGCACCCAGTGAATTCCTTTGGATCTTTAAATAAATTTTATCCTTTTTGAATTATACTTTAAACGTCTGGTCTTGTGTGTTTTTAATTTCGCTTTTAATGGACGTTCATTTGACATAAGAATTAAAATGAGGTATACATTTTCTTGCGAAAAATGTAAAACTAATAGCATTTCTATTTTTTTTTTCTTCTTTTCGTAACAAGTAGAGTTGTTGCCCTAAAAAAGAGACTTCAATACGTGCTCAGCCTGTTAAGATGAATTCTAAGATGCTTAAATGTTTTTATTTCGAAAATAAACAATTGTCCAAAGCAATATTTATTACAAAAAAAATATATATAAAATATATATGCGTCCGGGTAGCTCTCCGGAAAAAGTTCCGCGTCGGCAGTGGTGACTCAACATACGCATTGCCACTAAATTCTCCATAAATTAATTTCACATTACGAGTAGTACACCCTCGGGGCGAATGCACTGTGGTCTAGCTGCAAGCATGTTCAACCACAGTCGTGATATCCCGGGCTCGAGTCTCGGGTCGGGCCAAGGAGTCATTGGGATTTTTCAATTTCTAATAACAGTCCGAAGTTAGGTATTCGTCAGTGTTGCACCCCCGTGCCTCGGAGAGCCGTCGGTCCTGCACAGGTGCAGAGCATTTCTCTCCGGACGTGTCGGATTACCCGGAATAGGAGAAGGACTGAACAGGGAGTACACTTGTGCTTGTGCGCACACTTGTACACTATAAGGTCCTGCGCAGTTGGCCAGTCTCTGTAAAGGTGGCCGCCGTGGCCGAAATTCGGTTAGGCCGACATTATTATAATTGTACACTCGGGGTTTTTCTCGTGACGTTACACAGTCGCAACAGGCACAGACAGCGAGCGGGGAGGTACCTTCCTTTTGTCTGGATAGACCGACGGATAACAAAGCGTTTCCGCGAGCACCGATGCCCTAAAAAAAGAAGTTAGTATTAAACCCTGTTGAATATTTACAGGGCAAAAAGGTGCAGCTTTTGAAACACACGGTGAGAATGTATTATATGTATACCGTAATAGAACAATGTATGATATGTATAGTCTATAACTCATAATATGTAGTTATAAGAATTTGGTTTATTTTTTCATTTATAAATCTTATAAATACTTAATATTATAAAGACCCCAGGAATTAGGAAGAGGTAGCGCCATGATGATTCTCAAATAAAGTTATTCTATTCAATTCTATTCTATGCATAAGAGGAGGTAGTGTCATGCATAGTGCATGTCATATATATATATATATATATATATATATATATATATAATGTGTGTAGTATATAAGAGAAAAAACGTTTATTAAAAATAGTATTTATATTAACGTGATATTTATCTAACTAGGTGATGCAGTGTATGTCCTGCTTGGGCTTGTTAGAACACGCTGAACATAAGACTTCGCGATGTCCTGAATGTTGTAAGACATGTTATGCACGGGTACGAAAATAGAGTGAATGAATCACTCACTATCTAAATTAATTTTAAAAAATACAGTGTTTTATTTTATTTGAACTGCCAATTGATCAGTTATACTGTGATAAATTACAATAAGGGAAACACTCAAATATGTTAGGTGTTTCAATATTGAAGGCTGCTCGATGACGGAGTGTAATTTGGAGTTTAATATCTATTGCGCAATTTCATTGATCGCCTAGAGCAGTATTCCGCAAAAATGTTTGTATTCAAGCTAGATCCAGGGAAAAGAATATTTTTTGAGGCACACTAAAAAAACCAGTAATTTAAAAAACCAACAATAGTTTCAAACTTATCAACCTGCATAGGTTGTCAAACTTGCTTGTATATGGTACGTCTACACTCTTTGTACGAATTACTAACTTGATTTTTTCTGAGGTAAGATTCTAAAATTCTATTCTGGAATTCTATGGAAAAATTCTATTTTGGAGAAATGGGTCATTTCAATTGCCAAGTATTGCAATAGCAATGTTTAGAAATCAAATAACCATCTGTCACACAACATAATGTTCTAAATGCGTGTGTTGCGAAACACATTTTGTGAACAATTGCCTAGAGGTTGCTACTACTCCTATCATAATGTAAATCCATAGCCAGTGTCATGAGATGGGAACCTAAACCCGTTAGCCTATGTCGTTATCGATTTAACAGCCGAAGCTTCATGATGAAGACCGGTCCTCCACCTGGGCCCCGCCAAGTCACTCCAACGTCCTGTTGCCGGTAGATTCGGGGTACCCCAGTACAGCATCCGAAGGCTCTAGCAGTGGTTTTTAGTCGGTAGTGGCCCTTCGTGCCGACCTCAACACCCCCTTCCGGTTCACTCAGGGCAACTTGGATGGTCCATAAATGCATTTTTCCTGCAATAAAAAAGAAGTTCCTACTGATAATTTTTTTATTAAATATTCATGATGAATCATTTTTAAATTCATAAAATTTTCCTTAATAAAAGAGTGCACCTTGGGGGTGTAGTTGATAGGAGTGTTTTATAAAATAGCATTAATTGACTCTTTTAATGAAGCAGCCTAGTTAAGTGTGCAAAAATATCGACATCTTTTAAGTGTGTTATCGGCATAGTTCATAAATTATGTCTAAAAATATACTAGCAATGGTGAAATTTGTACCGCCATTAGTTTTAAAAAGACACGTATGCTAACCCAGGTAGTACCAAATGTTACGTATATTACTCATTGGGAAACAAAGCGCTACACAAACAAATCAAAATAAGACAATTGTAATTATTGGAAACGATGATTGATTTATTGGATTTATTAATTTGCTTTCAGGAGAAAGGACAAAAGGAACCGGGTAAAAAAGTGGTAAAGATGCATTACATTAATATAAATGATAGCAATAACGTAACTCAAGCTAAGGTATTATTACTTCTACCTAGTGGTAAATCCATTTTGCTTTTTTTAAAATAAGGAGAAAATGCTACTGAAAACTACCACCGCCCATAGACAAATGGCAAAACTAGAGAGACACGTTAAAAATGTAGAGTTGGATTCTAAAAGAGAGAAAAGAAAACAATTTTACTATTTCTCTGATAACTCTGACTATGATGGAGCGATGAAAGAGGTGAATTAGCAAAAATTTCAAGATGGCCTTGGTAAATGACCAGAAAACATTCCCGAAAGCCTTTCTTCTAGCCTGAGCTAATTTTAATTCCAGTCTGTCGATGGGCTCCGAGTTTGTCATAGCAATTACCCTTTTGAAGGACCTGGAGGCAGAATTACGCTTCTTATTAAGTTCGGTGGCGTTTACATCCTGATGCTTCGTCGCCGTTCACGTTTTCGGTGACCCATTGTAGATGAAGATCCAATTCGCTTGCGCCAGTTGCTTATGTATGGATGTTTATGGCTGTAGGTAGTCAGTAAAATACTATTATTAAGTATAAATATGAATACCTGTCCATCGAATTTGATGCCAATTACGTGGAGTAATATTTCATAAATATGTTACCAGAAGCACCGTTACAGGAGCAAATCTAGGAGTGTAAGTTCCAGCCAATTATTTTCTATATTCTATTGAATGCTTCACCTGAAATGGCAAACTATAGCGATTTTCAAAAAAACGTCTTCAAGAGCAATATCTATCTTTGTCTACCGTCTCATATTCTTATTTTCCCTTGAAATCATGGCTGTTTTTTTTTGTGTAGTTTACTACAAAAAAAAAACAGCCATGATTTCAATTATTTTTAAATATATGTTTCTTACCATCGTCTTATAATATAATCAATATTACAATATCTGTTTGTATGTATGAATGCTTTTAAGTATATATTTTTACTATGGGTTATCTATAGATAGATGTTGACATTAATACCTATATGAAAATATTCTTCTGCGTATTTTTAATTTTAACACCATGTGTATTTTGTTTGCTTTTGCCAACTCTTACGCTACTACGATACGCCGTATTATTAGTAAATAATACGGCGTAAGAAGGTACTAACCTCCTTAGTAGTCTGGATGAGGCCACGTTCAGGTATAAGGCCGCATTTTGTGTGCACTATCGTAAACTTATCGTCTTTTATTTTGGTAGGAAACGAAGCATATATTTTATATTCCACAATATAGATAGAGTCTGTGCTCTTTATCTTTCAAGATTGATAATAATATTGAGTAACATTTCTGAATTTTTTTACCAGAAATACAACTACAAGGGTAAACGTCCTGGCTTTGTAAGTTCCAGTAATGCATTTTCTCTTTTCTGTTCACTTTCTACCAATATGACGTTTACTGATCCACTAGATATCTTATATATTTATAAAAGGAGCACAATGCAGAATTTTATCCGAGGTACGCTGGCTCGACCAGAAACTCTCGCTTACATGATTAAGTCGTCGCGTGACGGCGCTGATACAGCGGTTTGTGAGTAGTCGGTGTCCCATTGAAGGGGTAGAGGCAAGTAGGACAGCGCATCTCCATAATAGTAATGCGGATCTTTATGGGTGTCGATAGTTATCAGAAGAATCTGCTCGTTTGTATACATAGAATATGAAGAAAAAAATTAACGTTATCATATACCTAGTAATAAACATTTTTAGACAGACCCCCTTTAACTACACCGAAGAGCTTTAAGACAAAAGCCTTCAATCAGTGCGTTCTCCCCGTGACACCCACCAACCACCCAAACTTGTGGTAGCTCAACTTGCTATTGAACGTGCTATATTGGATGTTCATCTATCCGACAGAATTCGTAGCGAAGTCATAAGGTACTAACTAAAGTATCATCACGCGACAAATAAACTCGCTAAAGTGGCACCCACTCAGAAGAACAGATAGGCCAGTTTGCGGAGTGGAGGCCGCGTTTAGGAAAACGAAGTATTGGTTGGCCATTCACCAGGTGGGAAGACGGTCTCCGTGCAGTAGCCGTTCCTGGGTGGATCTAGTGGGCTGAGAGTAGCAGGAGATCGATCGTCTTGGCATTCACTGAGAGAGGCCTATGTCCAGCAGTGGACCAGGTCCTGATAATGATAGACTGAAGCCCCCTTAACGGGGCGGCGGCTAAGTCATTAAAACATGTTGTTAGTGTGTATAGACACTGATATCTGTCTGTCGAGTATGATACTAATATTGAGCAATATTTCTGCAATTTGTTAACAGAGCTTCAGTTTCATCGGTAAACGTCCTAAGAAAGTAAGTCACAGTCGTGTATTTTGTATCAAACGATGAGTAACTACTGCGAATGTGTTATTCTGATCACGTTTTTATTTACTGCCGTGTGGTCAAGTGGTGAGAAGGTTCAGCCACAGGTCAGAGGTCTTGGGTTCGAGTCCCGGGCCGGACCAAAGTGATATTGGAATTTTTTAATTTCTAATAATCCGGAGTCATGAAGCCATGGAGTTATATCCTGCGCAGTTGGTTCATGTATATAAATATGGCCGCTGAGGCCTGAATTTGGTTAGCACACCTATTTATCGTTTCTCGATCGAAAATATACCTTATTCGTTTATGAGGAGGCAGTGCCATGGAGGACCTCTCGCTCAAATGGTGCCACCGTTAGGTATCAGCGCATTTTGTCACGTGGCATTTTGTGCGGCTTCTGCGTAGCCAGGGGCCCTTTGAATGGGGGAGAGACAAGAAGAACAACGTACCAGCATAACAATTATACGGAGTTCAGGGGCGTTGATAGTTATCGGAACAATGAATGGGAAGAGAAAATGGGAACAGGGTGTATGCGTAGCATTTATGCGGATGTTTGTGAGCATTGGTAGTCATCAGAAAACTCACGACTTCTCGTTTATCACTCTTAAATACAAAAAAAAATATAATGTTATAAGAAGACTGTGAATAAAACGAAGCCACACTCCCTTAACGGTGGGCTGATTCACGCGCGAGTCAGCAATCAGGCGACCAGCAGTAGTCAGTGAACGTGTGGCTGGCAAGTATGAACACTAATGTCTGTCTCTGGCGTCTACTCATATTTAGTAATATTTCTGACATTTGCCACCAGAATTTTATCTACGGTAAACGTCCTATGAATGTAAGTCCCAGTAATGTATTTTGTATCAAACGATGAGTAAATACTGCAAATATGTTATTCTGATCACTTTGTACCTTTATTGACTGCCTCGTGGTTTAGTGGTAAGCATGTTTAGCCACATTCATGATAAAAGTCCTGGGTTCGAGTCCCGGCCCGAACCAAAATGTTATTGGGATTTTTAAATTTCTAATAATCCGGAGTCATGAAGTCATGGAGTCATGTCCTGCGCAGTTGGCTCGTCTATATTGAGATGGCCGCTGTGGCCGAAATTTGGCCATCATACCTATTTATCGTTTTTTGATAGAAAATATAACTCATTAATTTATGAAATGTAGTGCCGTGGATGTACTTCTCGCTCATATGGTGCCCACCCTCCCTTAACAGTGAGTTGATACACGCGCGAGTCAGCAATGCGGCGACCAGCAGTAGTCAGAAAGCATGTGGTTGGCAAATATAAACATTTCTCTGATACTAATATTTAGTAATATTTCTGAAATTTTCCACCAGAATTTTTTCAACAACGGTAAACGCCCTAAGAATGTAAGTCCTAGTCATGTATTTTGTATCAAACGATGAGTGCATAATGCAAATATGTTATTCTGATCACTTTGTACCTATTTATTGACTGCCACGTGGTCTAGTGGTAAGTGTGTTTAGCCACAGTCGTGACACAGGTCCTGGGTTCAAGTCCCGGGCCGTACCAAAGTATTATTGGGATTGTTCAATTTCTAATAACAGTCCGGAATCATGAAGTCATGGAGTCTTGTCCGCAGTTGGCTCGTGTATATGGAGATGGCCGCTGTGGCCGAAATTTGGCTATCACACCTATTTATCGTTTTTTGATAGAAAATATACCTTTATAATTATTTAAGAAAAGGTAGTGCCATGCAGGTACCTTTCGCTCATATGGTGCCATTGTTAGGTGTTGGCGCATCTTGTCACGTAGCCTGTTGTGCCGTCTCTGTGCAGCCAGGGGCCCAGTGAAGGGGGAGTGGGTGGCAGGAAAGACAACGTATCTACATATAAATTATACGGAGTTTATGGGCGTTAATAGTTAACGGAACAATTTTTAATGCTCGTTTGTCCCCCTATTATACACTTATTTAAAGTAATAACGCGATCAGATGATCAGGAATGAAATATCTCTAAATAGATAAGAATAGAACTGTAAAGAGTTTTGACCGGCACGACCAGAGAGGAACTCCTCGATCACAACATGACGCTGTAAGGTAACAGCCCGTCTTGTGACGTCACGTTACTTGTGGTTTGTGTCACGTCACGTTACTTGTTGGTTGGGGTATATGCGTAGTATTTATGCGGATGTCTGTGAGCATCGGTAGTCATCAGAAGACTCCCGACTTCTCGTTTATCATTCTTAAATATAAAAAATATAACGTTATAAGAAGACTGTGAATAAAACGGAGCCACACTCCCTTAACGGTGGGCTGATTCACGCGCGAGTCAGCAATGCAGCGACCAGCTGTAGTCAGTAAACATGTGGTTGGCAGGTATGAACACTAATGTCTGTCTCTGGCGTCTACTCATATTTAGTAATATTTCTGACATTTGCCACCAGAATTTTATCTACGGTAAACGTCCTAAGAATGTAAGTCCCAGTCATGTATTTTGTACCAAACGATGAGTACATACTGCAAGTATGTTATTCTGATCACTTTGTACCTATTTATTGACTGCCACGTGGTCCAGTGGTAACGTGTTCAGCCACAGTCGTGACATAGGTCCTGGGTTCGAGTCCCGGGCCGTACCAAAGTATTAGGGGGATTTTTCAATTTCTAATAACAGTCCGGAATCACGAAGGTATGGAGTCCTGTCCTGCGCAGTTGGCTCGTCTATATAGAGATGGCCGCCGTGGCCGAAATTTGCCTAGGACGACATCACCTATTTATCGTTTCTTGATCGAAAAGATACCTCATTTATTTAAGAAGAGGTAGTGCCTGAAGGTACCTCTCGCTCATATGGTGCCATTGTTAGGTGTTGGCTCATCTTGTCACGTAACCTGTTGTGCCGTTTCTGCGCAGCCAGAGGCCCAGTGAAGAGGGAGTGGGTGGCAGGAAGGACAACGTATCTACATATAAATTATACGGAGTTCATGGGCGTTAATAGTTATCGGAACAATTTTTAATGCTCGTTTGTCCCCCTATTATACACTTATTCAAAGGAATAACGCGATCAGATGATCAGGAATGAACCAGCTCTAAATAGATAAGAATAGAATTTTAAAGAGATTGGACCAACACGACCAGAGAGGAACTCCTCGATCACATGATGCCGCTGTAAAGTGACAGGGCGTCACGTGACGTCACGTTACTTGTGGTTTGTGTAACATCACATTACTTGTTGCTTAGGATATATGCGTAGTACTTATGCGGATGTCTGTGAGCAACGGTAGTCATCAGAAGACTCCCGACTTCTCGTTTATCACTTTTAAATATAAAAAAATATAATGTTATAAGAATACTGTGAATAAAACGGAGCCACACTCCCTTAACGGTGGGCTGATTCACGCGCGAGTCACCAATCAGGCGACCAGCAGTAGTCTGTAAACGTGTGTTTGCAAGTATAAACACTAATGTCTGTCTCTCGCGTTTGATATTAATATTTAGTAAAATGTCTGAAATTTGCCACCAGAATTTTATCAACAACGGTAAACATCCTAACAGTGTAAGTTCCAGACATTTATTTTGTGTAAAACGATGAGTACCTACTGCAAATGTGTAGTACTTTGAACCAATTTATCATTTATTGATTCAATATATGTTATACATTTAGTGAGAGATGATGTATGCAGCAGAATTGGGCCTGCACGACCAGCGAGGTATCTCTCGTTATTAATATGATGACACCGTTAGGTATCAGCACATAGCGCGACGTGTGCGGTATCAGCCTACGCTGATATCTACATAGGGGCCCATTGAAGTGGAAGAGGCAAGGAGAATAACGTATCGGCGTCGGTAGTTATCTGAAGAATCCTTAAGGCTCGGTTGTGCCCTTATTCAGTAGTCAGAAATGAAACATTTATAAATGGAGCCTTCCACCCTTTCCTTCAAGACGGGGAGGTTGACTCGCGCACGAGTTGGAAATGCATCGACCGTCGGTATTCGGTAAAAATGTTGTTTGTAAGTACAGGTAAACACTGATCTCAGTCGACTCTGATACCAATATTGTGTAATATTTCCAAATTTTTGGCAGAATTTTGACTACAACGGTAAACGTCCTAACAATGTAAGTTCCATACTCTTATTTATTTAGTATCAAATTATATTTATTGTCTGCCTCGTATTCGGTAGGTAAGCTCGTACTCTAGTCGTAAGCTTGTTCAACTACAGTCATGAGGTCCTGGGTTCGGGTCCCAGGTCGGACCAAAATGTTATAGGGATTTTTTAGTTTCTAAAAACAGTCCGGATTCAGGGAGTTGGCGGTGTCACACCTCCGTGCCTCGGGGATCACGGTAAGCCCTCGGTCCTGCGCCTGATTTCTCTTCGGTCGTGTTGAGGTGCAGTCTTATTGGAATAGGAGAATGAGGGAACGGGGTGTGCACTTGTGCCAGCACACACGCTTGTGCACTATAATATGTCCTGCGCAGTTGGCTCGTCTCCAAAGCGAACCGTGGCTAAAATTCCGCTAGGACGACATCTCATTTATCTTTTCTTGATCGAGTGGATACCTTATTCATTTAAGAGGTAGCGGCAAGCTGAATTGCTGCTGAATTAGGCCCGCAAGACCACGGAGGTACCTGTCGCTCCTATGATGCTAATGTTAAGTTATTGTCTAGATTAGTACTAATACTGAATAACATTTCATAAATTTGTTACAAGAACGACAACTACAACGGTAAACCTACCGATGTAAGTCCTGTATTTTCTATCGGACGATGAGTACTGCCGTAAATATTTTGTTGTGAACACTTTGTACAAATTTGTGATTCCTTGATTGACGATATAACTCATATAAGTATGTTTAGCAACTGCTTGTGTCATGCTGCATGCAGCGGAATTGGGCCTACGCGCCCAGTACTCTTGCTGATATGATGCCGCGATGATCGTTTCTGCGTAGCCAGGGGCCCATTGAAGGGGAAGAGGCATGGAGAACAATGTATCTTCATAGCAATTGTGCTGTTATCTATGGGCGTTTTTTGCTATCAGAATAATTCTTAATTCTTGTTTGTCCCCCTATTATATAGAAAGAATAAAGCGATCAGGAATGAAACAGCTTCATATGGAACCCCTTGACGAGGGGTGGACTCGCGCGCGATTTGGCAATGCATACAGGAAGAGGTAGTGCCATGCTGTATAGGAGGAGGTAGTGCCATTGCACATTGCAGCCACCTATGCAACGGAATTGAGCCTCGCTCACGGAATACCGCCGTAAAGTGACATCATGAGTGTCGCGTTTCGTGCGGTTTGTGAGTGGTGGCCCATTGGCGGGGGGAGAGAATGGAGGGCAACGCATATGCATAGTAATTATGTGCATGTTCATTTGCGTCAGTAGTCGTAAAAAGACTCCGATTTCTCGTTTGCCCCCCCAATTCAATAAAAAATGCATCGATCATTGGCGCAAAAATGATATTAGTTAGTAAACACTAATGTCATTATCTCTATGTTCCGTAAAAATGTTGTTAGTCCGTGTAAACACTAATGTCAGTATCTCTGTATTTAGTAAAAATGATGTTAGTACGTGTAAACACTAATGTCATTATCTCTGTATTCAATGAAAATGATTTTAGTAAGTGTAAACACAAATCTCTATATTCCGTAAAAATTACGTTAGTCCGTGTAAACACTAATGTCAGTATCTCTGTATTCAGTAAAAATGATGTTAGTACGTGTAAACATTAATGTCACTATTTCTGTATTCAGTAAAAATGATGTTAATACGAGTAAACACTAATGTCACTATTTCTGTATTCAGTAAAAATTATGTTAATACGTGTAAACACTAATGTCACTATTTCTGTATTCAGTAAAAATGATGTTAGTAACTTTGTTTACACTTGTCAGTATCTCTAGTCTGATAGTAGTCATATTTCTGATATGTGTTCCCAGAATTTTATCTACAACGACAAACGTCCTAACAATGTAAGTTCCAGACATTTATTTTGTATAAAACGATGAGTAACCTACTGAAAATATGTAGTTCTGATCACTTTGTACCAATTTATCGTTTCCTGGTTGAATAGACATATATTTAGCAAGAGCAGAATTTTGCCGGCACAGCCGGTGAGCTTCCTCTTGCTCAACGGTAGATGACGGCGAGTCGCGAGACGTCGTGTTTCATGCGGCTTGTGAGTAGCCTGAACTACATTGAAAGGAAAGAAGAAAGGGGAACAAAACATCTGCATAACAATAATGCGGATTTCAATGGGTGTCGGTAGTCATAAGAAGACTCCCGACTATTCGATTATGGGAGTGATAAAAAATAATGTGATCAGAAGAGCCCACCTTCCCTTAACGGTGGGTTGACGACACAAGCACGATTCGGCGACTGGCATTAGTCAGTAAAAATAACTATAAAGACCTATGTCTGTCTGCCGCTTCTATAGTAGTAGAGTAATATTTTCGAAATTTGTTATCAGAATTTTGTCTACAACGGCCAATCTAATTATGTAAGTTTTAATGTGTAGTTAAAAGTTAATTAAATGACTGGTCATTTAATTTGTATAAAACGTTGAATACAGATTAAGAATATAAAAATATTTGGTATCGTTTACCTTATATATTTAGTAAGTGGTAGCACGATGCTGCATTGCAGTAGAATTGGGCCGGCAGGATGGGAGAGTTACCTCTTGCTCACATGATGTTGCTGTTACGTAACGGCTATTCTTATGGCGTCGCGATTCATGCGGTTAACAATTTAAACTCCAATCCCTCAAGAGAGTTACGTTTAATACGAACAGTATCCGCAACGGATAACTTGACATTTGTGCTTTCTTAGTGTAACGCAATATTGACGTTCTACTGTAGCAGGAGTACTAACGTGTAACAGAGGTCCTAAGAACCGCATTATTAATTCACTCGGAAAGATAGGTTGCAATCCCAAAAAGGAGGCATGGCTACTAATTACAAGAGGGCATTACCCTGGACCCACCCGAACTCGAAAACTTAGGAGTTTCACTATGCAAACTATGCGTGTCTGCCAGTTTCTATATACCAACCACCCGGAAAACCCATTTTACATGGCGATATAAAAACGCTTTAAAACTTAGATCCATCTGTAATTATATAGTCTATTATATGAGATATAAAGTGACATCTTCAGTGTCGCGTTTTGTGTGGTTTGTGAGTAGCCGGCGGCCCCTTGGGGAGGGGGGG
>JAFELO010000514.1:498491-531470 GCA_017140195.1 Eumaeus atala
GTGTAACGCATCAGTATAGTAATTATGTGGATTTCCATGGGCGTCGTCAGTCGTGAAAAGGCTCGTTTTGCCCTATTCTACAAAAAAAAGTATAGCCGGCGACTTCAACAGTCACCAGACTGTATGGGAGGATTTCCGTACGGACCCCAATGACACAAGGTTCCCAATTATTATTGAGACAGAAAAAATCGTTTTGCTATGCCCGCCTGAACTATATTGAGACAGAACAAATCGTTTTGCTAAGCCCACCTGAACTACATTGAGACAGAACAAATCGTTTTGCTACGCCCGCCTGAACCAACTTGTCATGGTTACATAGAGCGTAACGGGCCCGTTCAGCATCCAAGCTATCCAGATTTTGCCCTCGTTAAAAGCATCTCACTTAGCGACTGCCGAAATGACATGTTACACGACCTACGTTCAGACTATAGGCCAGTACGGCTACATACGGCTCTGGAGCTCACGAAAATGTCATTTTCTCGAAAAATATTATCGACTACATAGTACTTAAAACACACTATTATTACTTTAGTAATATTCGATTGGGTTACTACTAAAACTTTCTCGATATGATACAGCACGGTGAAGCTGTTATTTGAGCATCCACCCACCTCTCCAATCACATACGTAGTGCGATCGTTAGGTCTACCAAAGAGATAACAATAAAAACAGTTATTCCGCCACGGTGTGAGGGATCGTTATTTGAAGAGTGTAACAACCTACCAACACCCTAGCTAGCGAAAAATTTATTGCCACTAAGTATAGGTTCACAATCTTTAGGGGATGGGCATTTTATAATTCTATATCAAAAATAAAGTCTCAATTTCGTATAGATTATGTTAACCTTCCGATTATGAGCATTGAACTAATAGGCATTCTTGAAGTACTGGCTTATATGAGAAGCACTACTTACCAGCACACACTTATTGTAACTGACTCTAAAAGTGGCTTGCTTCACCTGATTTCATGTGCTAAAGGTAAATGGGCTAGGACTGGGGCTTCCCTCGTTACTGAGTTACTCGTAACATTTACGAAATAATTCATAATGGTGTTAACGTTTGTCTACAATGGCCACCATCACATGTCCGTGTTGTTGGCAATGTTGTGGTTGATGCCTCGGCAGGTGCAGCACAAGCCGAGGGGAACCTAGATCACTTTAAGCTTTCAAGACAAAGTTTTCCAAAACAAGTCTAGAATCTCTCCCACAAGCTACCGGCCGATGAGCCTCATCAGTTCGTGGGCTAAGCCTTAGGAGATAGTTCCTTCCGCGCGTTCCAAGGTTGTATTAAGAGATAAGTAACTCTTAATAGATCAGCAATTCGCATTTCCCGAAGGCCACAGTTGCCCGTTACAAGTATACCGCCTCACGGAATATGTAATGAAGGGACTGAACCGAAAACGTAAACATCTGGCAGCTTAGCCTCTTTTGATTGATTTGTAAACTATATCGTCTCAGGGTGCCGGACAGGCTAGTGATTATCATTTAGGACAACATATCTAACTGGCACTATAAATACCACTTAGAGGGTTTTGTGTCCTCTTCGCGCCTTTCAGAGCCGAAGTTACCTAGGGCTCTGTATTAACTCCAATACTATATAACCTGTACACGAGCGATATCCCATACCAGCCCAGAGTAGAGCTGGGGATGTTCGCAAGATGATACCACTCTGTATTCGAGTTAAAATTCTATCAGGTTATCCCACTCTAATCTCCATGGGGTCCTCACTGCGCTCGCAGACTGGATCCAACTCACTTTCAGGGTCACTTTGTAGCTATTTATCTTTTCTTGATCGAATAGATAACTTATATATTTAACAAGAGGTAGTTGCATGCTGGAGGCACTCCACGCTCACATTATGCCACCGTTAGGTGACAGCACGTCGCGTGACGTCGCGTTTCTTGCAGCTTATGAGTAGCTAGTAGTCCATTGAAGGCGAAGAGACAAAAGACATCAACACGCATGTGTAGTTCCCTTTTCCATAGAAATCATGCAGATGAATATGTTCGTCTATCACTCTGTAATATATGAAAAAATATGAGTTGATCGAAACACTATGAATTAGACAGATTCAGAAAGGGCTCCCCACCCTAACGAACACTTGGCTCGCACATAAGTGGACAATGCAGCGACCGGCAGTGGACAGTCAAATTGTTGATAGTCAGTATGTACAACAATACTCGTACCTGTCAGTTAAGTCTAGTACAGATATTGCGTAATATTTCTGAACTTTGTTATCAGGACTACAACTACAATTACAACTACAATGCCTATGTAAGTTCCAGTCATGTATTTTGTATCAAACGATTAGTACCCATTGCATTTATTTCAATGTGATCGGTTTGTACCTATTTGTCGTTACTTGATCGTATAGATGATTTTCATCTATCATTTTTTGACCATGCTGCATTGCAGCAGATTTGGGCTCGACTCGGCACGACCGGGGTGGTTCCACTCGTTAATATTACGTCGCACGTCGCGAAACGTCGCGTCTGCATATCAATTATGCGAATATTTATTGGCGTCGGCAATAACCAGATACCTTCCTACAGGTCGTATGCCCCCCCTTGTAATAAAGCAGATTTAGTAGGAAATTTGTTCAAATTTTGATCAATAATTTTCTTGGCTTACAGTGACGTATCCTTCTTCTTTATTGAAAGTAACATACATTTCAATGCACTATTTGACGTGCTCAGTCCTTAACACCTAACTGATGAATTAAAATATTTTTAAGTTGTCTGTCTTAATTTTATCATTAGAACATATAAGAATAAATCATAATCAAAATATAAGAATAAATCAAAATATAATCATAGACATAATTTTTTTGTACTGTCTTACATTTGTTAAAATTCATAGTACATATGATTGGCTATAGTCCTTGTACCTATATTTTGGGCCTAGAAGTTCGATTTAGTCCATGAATGACCTTTTTGAGTATCAATACCTTACTAGCGTTATCTAGACTGTTATAATAATATTCCATATTCATGTATATTGTTTCATCTAAATCACCATTCAAGAACGCAGTCTTGACATCTTAACCTCCTTTTTTGTTGACGCGGGGAAAAGCATTCACGCGCCTACGCGCCTTCACCCGCAATGGGTGGGGTCCAGTGGTGTGTGGGACTCCCGCCACATGATAGTGCCGAATACCCACAAAAACCACAGCGAGTCCCATCAGTGCCGCCCTTGGTGAGGTGCCCCGGAACAACAAATGATCAGGGCACGTCGACGGCTAGTCAGCCCCTTAAGGGACCAACTCCACATCCACAGATGAGGTTGCCCCGCACTACAGGATAACCCCACTGACTTTGGGACAGTGCAGTGGGGTGAGGTTCCTATCCTCGCCCCTTGCCTCGTGAGCAAAGCACCTCTTCTTATAAGAGGGGTACCGAGAGCGATTCCTCTTCTTGACCTTTAAGCCCACTCTTCTTATAAAAGCGGTGCAAAGATCCCCCTCTGTTCGATAGCCTTCACCTATGTGCATCATAGGCTACTAAGCCCCACTGCACGATAAGGCTTGAACCACGTTGGGGTTAATATATAAAACTAACTTTACAATGAACGTAAATAAGAACATACGAGATGTATGCCTCACTACAGGTTAAAATGTTTACATAAAGTCTGCACCAAGTTGCAACCTCAGTGTTCTAGTGGTCGGCGCTACGAACTCCCACTCGGGTAGCCCAGGTTCGATCTCGGCTATGTACCAATCAGTTTTTCTAACTTATGTGTATTTTCTGGGTGCTATTACGGTGAAGGAAATCATCGTGAGTATACCGGATTCGTGTATTAGAACTCGACCTTATCTAGGATTGCGCTTAGTTACCCTTCTAGGTTGCACACCTCTGCGGACAGATGGCAGTCGCTCTGTGTGGAAACTGGCGTCCTCGATTAGGTGTCCATCGTCATCTAATATAGAAACGGATCATGCTAGTAAGAAGCGTATACTTTACACCATGTGCACGGTTTGTGTTGGCACGTCTAGTGACAAATTTATCGTCACTATCAGTTTAGCTTTGGTTCGCATCACATGCTGTTCCTACTGGTGTGATTTGATGTAATATCACATTCCTTTCAGTGATAAAAAATATCAGCTGCGAAAGCGCACTCGCTGTAGTTTTTCCGTCTTTTCATTTTAGGCAACAACAACAACAAACTAATGAAATGCCAAGATAGTCATCGTAATTTTATCAGCCGCAGCGTTAACCACACTTTACCTCAACGCGCAAAGTCCACTTCAACAAAAAGTCCAAAAGTTGGCGATGAAACTCCTGTATTACACAATATCCTGGGCCCCTAACCTTTTGAGAATGAAACTCTCAACTTACCGGCGAGAACTGAACTTTAATTCAAGTTTTATATACTTTTATAAAATATATAATAGATGCTGCTACTAGCGTGAATTATGAAAATGACGATACAAATTAGCAAAAGATTAAAGAAATTGTTACATACAACAGTGGCGCTGTTTGGTCGACTATAAGCCAACTTTTAGTTTCTAAATCTTTTGTGCAATTTGTATCAGTTTTAGTCTTAAGAAAACACGAACGCTAACCTAAGTGGTTCCAAACACAATACAATAATAGGCATATTACCTATTGGGAAACACTGGAGTACACAAAAAAAAAACCATTGTATAACTATTAAAAAAACTTCTGATATTGATTTGTAGAATTTTTATTATTTGTTTTCAGGGAAAAAGAAGAGAAAAAAGGAAAAGAAAACCGGTAACGGTGTAATCATTATATTAATTATGAATGGTAGTAGCAACACAACTCAACCTAAGATGTAACACTTAGACTTCTGTCCAGTTGTAAATTCAGGTTTTTGTTGAAGTATAAGGCATATACACAAATAAGAAAGCACGCAAGCACGCAAAACTTGACGCTTCAAGAGGTCAGGAATTTTACATTCTTGATTGAGGGCGAAAAGTGCATTGTTCATTGAATTCCGATGGAATTTAAGTGGGGCTCCTTGTGAGGAGAAGTTCCCCCCAGTGGAATTCCCTGATTGCCCAAAGTATTGGACGCGAAAAGAGAGCACAGGAAATCAACTCTACGGAGACTTCTTAAGCCTGACTTCAGCTGTCTGGATGAGAATTCAGCAGACGATCCAACAGGGAAGGTGCATGATCTTCCATATTTGGGATTCTTGTGTCGTTCGTTCTTTTATAGTATAGGAGGGCGAACGAGAAATTTTGTTACTTTTACGCAGATGCGTTGCCCTACTTTTCTAGTAGCAGCACGAAACGCGACAGCATAGTCAGTTAGACATCAGCACTTTACGGCGGTGTCACATGAGCGAGAGGTTTCAAACCAATTCAGCTATAATGCAGCATGACACTGCCTATTACTAACATTTATTCCGATATTTATGATAATGTCTGTTTCCAGGACACCGGCAGCGGAACAATTAGTGATTGTGGCATCGTAAGATTCCGTCATTTATAACAAAATTTGAAATATTGTTTTGAAAAGTAAACCATTTTTTTTAATATAGTGCTTTATTTAACATGTGTACGCTATCTGCGTATTTTTATAATATCAATGAGTTCGCTCGTTAAATTTTTTATAAATATCACACAACAGAAGATTATTAATTAGACTTTCATTACTGTCGACCCGAAACAAGAAGATACAGAAGTACGTACTCCACCTTTGACGCCTGGGCCATCGGCAGTCATGATTATCAAATTTGGCTTATGCATAAAAACCAACCGTGGTAGTACCGTCAAAATTATTTTGCCAGCCACACAAATTCATATTTAAAAAAATAGAAAGAGTGGCTATGGGGATGCTCGAATCACACGCTACAGCCTGAGGGCTGTTATGCGTAACAAAGTACTTATTATACAATAATAAACATAGTATTAAAATACGAAAGTTAAAACAATACAAACAGGACAGATAAAATTATTGCAAATAACACAATGGAGCCCCTTAGAACCTAAACGCTTTACATTATTCGTCTTAGACTTAAACCTACCAACTGAGTAAAGATAACACAATAAATACAAACAAAAATTCGTGTTGTCAACTAGCGCAATATTTGCTAGTGTGAATTTACTTTACAAAAAATTAATACGGTTCAGTTATAAATATTTAAAATAGGATAATGTTAAATAAATCCAGCTCAGATTACTTTATATATGCCATGCGGCTCTGTACAACAACATATTCCAAATTTTCTGAATCAATTGGTAGCTCACATAAACACAATTTATTGTTGAATTTAAACATTAGTCCCCTGAATAATGACAATAACTTCATTTTTTTGCGCAAAAAAGTTAGCAGACGCACGTTATAGACACATGTTAATTCTAGAGGACGCGCACGTGTTCGACTGAAACCAATGGAGAAAACGTGTTTGACTGAAACCGATCGAGAAACCGTGTCGGTGAACGGTGCGTGCATTGCTCGCGCGCAATTTTATTTAGATTGCCTTCTGTACCTTTTTATTTTCTGGTGTAGACAAAAAGAGTCTGATAACTTTGTGAAAACTCTACATAATAATATTATGTTTTGCTCTTATGTACAGATGTCTGATATATACAATTGGTTTCCAGGAATGCATTTCGGGAGACAGTGATAGCGATGTAAGGTTCCAGCATAAAAAAAAATACATTAAATATATTTACACAAAATTACAGAGGTCTGATTATAGACACTAATAATTATTTAAAATTTCCTAATATATTCGATTGAAGTGAACAATATTTTTTTTATTGTATCCCCTATACAATAAAAAAGTATTGTCAATAGAGCAATTGGAGCATTTTACGACTACCGACTGCTACATACATTCGCATATCTCTATCTCCTCCTTTCCACCTCCTCAAATGGGTCATGGTCTACTCATAAAGCGAACCAAACACCGAAGATGTCACTTTACGCGGTTATCATATGTGCGAGAGGAACCTCTCCGTTCGCACCAACCCACTTCCGTTGCAATGCAGCTTGTATACTTTTACTAAACTGAAAAAAGAGTTTTTGATGCAGTACATATTAAAAGTAGGATACATTATTTGAGAAAATTTATATATGAAATTATTATTGTCTATAAGTGCAGAAAGTATTTTCATTTGACTGAGCAACGCAAAGGACGGTTATGTGTTCAGGCTTTAGCTGTGTGTGTATTTTTGTTCAAAGTGGTAAAAGTGAGTCAATTTTGATGAATCATGTATCCATTGAATTTGCTGAGCAAGTGTCAATAAAGATTGTAGCTAACTTGGGTCACCGCGACCGGGAAGTACATCTTGCTCTAACGATACCGCCGCGGTGTAACAACCATGCTACTCAATGTTTCTGTCATGCATATGCGTCACCCTCCTTTCCTCCTTCCCTCTAATGAGCCATCGGCTACTCACAAACTTCACGAAACGCGATGTCACGACTGACGCCGTCACTTTACGGAGGTATCAATCGAGCGAGTAGTAAACCCCCCCCCCTGACATGGGAGGGGGTTTTAGCTCGCGAACGTATCAGCAATGCATAATCCGTAAGTAGTCAATAAAAATGTTGTTACTAAGTATAAGCAGTCGCTGTATTGAGATTGATACTAATATTGAATAATATTTATTAAAATTGTTTCCAGTACTACAACGACAATTACAACGGACCTAGCTATGTAAGTTCCAGTCATGTATTTTGTATTGAACGACGAATACTTACTGCACCCTCCCATGCAACAGAATTGGGCCGGCACGACCAGTACCTCTCGCTCACTCGATATCGTATCTGTCGCATTTTATGCGGTTTGCGAGTCGGTGGCCAATTGGGGATGGAAGGGGGGGGGGGGGAATGATAGGATACAATGCATTTGCGTAACAATCATGAGAATGTCCATGGGCATTGGATTTGTGACGATAATCTTCAATTGAAGGCAAGATCGGTAGTTAAATGTTGTTAAATGTGAACCAACCGCGTCTTAGCAACGGCACGCGGTTAGAAAAAACTCTCTGTTCTCTCTTCTCTAGTGATCTCGTAACACCCATCCGAATAATATCGACCGATGTGCCATTAGAGTTTAAACGACTACAGTTTCCGGTGCGGTTTGACTTTGCCATGACCACAAACAAGGGGCAATCATTAAGTGTTTCTGATATTAATCTGGAAAACCCGTGTTTCTCACATAGTCATTGTATGTTACCGTGCTGGGAAACCATCAGATTTCTTTGTCTATACGACAGGTAATCGAACAAAAAACATCGAATATCACAAAGTACTGCAATGGAAATAAAAATGTTTTTTGTTAGTCTTAATATATATAACTATGATTCATGTGATTAACTATAAAACGAATACTTACCTCGAAATGCTTGAATCTGTGTTATTGAAAAAAAAAAACAACACAACACTCCATCACCAGGGTGACGGTTCTGTTCAGGATAACATTTTGCCTCGGTTATAAAATAGGTAGTTCAATCTTTTTGACAGAAAAAAGTCTACCGAGTCCGCTGGTAATATATAAAACAATTTTACGTGATCAAATGACTAGGAAGGAAACAAATTTATATTGAGCCCCGTCGAGGGGGGAACCACACATGGTTCATGCCTTGTGGCGGTGGGACTCAGTATCCTGAGAGGAATCCAAGCGAAGCCAATTGAACCGAGGGGGATGCTCTTTGTGCCCCTCTTATAAGAAGTGCGGACAGAATGGTAACAGGAGGAGGCGCCCGGGGCAAGGGGCGAGGATGGGACCTAAACCCATTGCACTGTCCCAAAAAGTTGGCGGGTTTGTCCTCGGGGGCGGTGCAACCCTTCTATGGAGGAGGCGTCGGTCCCTTAGGGGGCTGACTAGCTGTCGAGCTGCCCTGATGACTTGTTGCCCCGGGGCACCTCATCAAAGACGGCACAGATAACTCCCGCGAAGGGGATCGATTCAAGCGCGAGTTGACAATGCAGCGACCGTCTGTGGTCAATAAAAATGTTGTTAGTAGTATAAACACTATCGAGTCCGACACTAATATTTAGTAACATTCCTGATATTTGTTGCCAGGAGTACTATTACAACGACGGACCAAACTATGTAAGTTGCTCATTTTGTATCAAACAATAAGCACCTACTGCAAATATTTCATTCAGACCATCACTGGGGGTCGAGTGACGCGCCAGCTGGCAAAACAGCGACCGTCGCTAGTCAGTAAAAAAGTATAAATATTAATATCTGTCTGTCGAGTCTGATACTATTATTGTGTAATATTAATATCTGTCTGTCGAGTCTGATACTATTATTGTATAATATTAATATCTGTCTGTCGAGTCTGATACTATTATTGTGTAATGTTAATATCTGTCTGTCGAGTCTGATACTATTATTGTGTAATATTAATATCTGTCTGTCGAGTCTGATACTATTATTGTGTAATATTAATATCTGTCTGTCGAGTCTGATACTATTATTGTGTAATATTTCCGAAATTTATTCCCAGAACTACAACTACAACAACCTTCCTAGCAATGTAAGTTCCAATATGTTCTGTATGAAACGAAAAGGAAAGGTATGGAACGAAATGCAGTGGGCATTTCGTTCGCATGACTTTGTACCGATTTGTCGTTTCTTGATCGAATAGGTATCTCATATATTTAGCAAGAGGTGCTGCTATGCTGCATTTCAGCAGAGTTGGGAAGATGACACCACTATAAAGTGACAGCGCGTCGCGTGTAGGGTGGATTGTGGCTTATAGCAGGGGTGGAGGAAGGGAGGACGACCTTTCTGTATGGTACTCACATAGATGTTTTCGGGCGTAGTTACATGTTAGAAGACTGCTGACTGTTCGTTCCTTCCCCTCTAATATAAAAAAATACGTGATCACGTATCAAGGAATGAAATAAGTTTAGAATGAGCCCCACGTTTGATTCGCGTGCGAATTAGCAATGCAGCAACGTCTTGAGTCGTTTCTCTTTTCTACATATAATAGGGAGCAAATGAGAAATCAGAGCCCTTTTACGGCTACCGACGCCCATAAAAATCCACATGATTACTGTACCGATGCGATGCCCTTCCCCCCACTCCCTCCAAATGGGCCATCGGATACTTACAAACCGCACGAAATACGACACTGAAGATGTCACTTTACGGCGGTATTATATGTGAGCTAGAGGTGCCTCCCAGGTCAAGCCGGCCCGATTCCGTTGCATAGGAGGATGTAGTGTCATGCACCATGTATGACACCACCTACTCCTATGCAGCATGGTACTACCTCAATCTAAACCGTCCTAGTATGATAATAATGTTGAGTAATATTTCTAAAATTTGTTACCAGAACTACAACTATAACGGTGAACCTGACTATGTAAGTTCCACTCATGTATTTTGTATTAAACGAAACGTACCCAATGGAAAAATTTAATTGTTATGAATTTGAACCTATATGTAGTCTCCTGATTGAGAAGTACTACCAAAATTGGGCCTGCTCGATGTGGGATTTCTCTCGCTAATAGTTTGGTACCACTGTAAAGTGACATCACATGACGTTGCATTTCGTGTATCATTGATGGGGAAGAGGAAACGAGGAGAGCGCATCTGCGTGACACTTGCATGATACGGATGTTTACGGAACTCGTCAGTCATCGGAGGACTTACGGCTACTCTTTTGTCCAATGAAAATATATCTCGGATCAGATTATTAGAGATGAAAAAACTTTAGACTGAGCCAACTCACGCGCGAGTTAGAAGCATACCGGCGGTAGTCAATAAAAAAATTGTTAATTAGTAAAATAAACACAAATGTCTGTATGTCGAGTATGATTCCAATGTTAAATAATATTTCTGGATTTTGTTACCAGAACTACAACTATTACGGCCTACCTGTCAATGTGAGTTTCAGTTTTTTTTTTTATATCAAACGAGGTGTATGTAAATGTTTCGTTCTGTTCACTTTGTACCAATTTGTCGTCTCTTAATTGAATCATAAGTAAACAAGAGTTAGTACCATGCCGTATTGAAACAAAATTGGACCCTCACGATGTGGCAGATTTTGCTTGCATGATACCGCTGTAAAGTGATAGCGCGTCGCGAGACGTCATACTTCATGCGGCTTGTAAGTATTGACCCATTGAAGGGGCACATGAAAGGTAGACAGCGCATATGCATGGTACTTATGTGAATATTTATAGATATCGATAATTATGAGAAGACATCCGACTGCTCGTTTGATCCTCTATTATATAATAAGAAATTCGTGATTAGGAACAAAACAACGAAAGAATGAGCCTCCCCACTGGCACCACCTCAGCCACCTCTGCCACAACAGAGACCGCTGGGTACTCGGCCTCCGTTGCTGACATACATTTAGACCTCACAGGTTTTTCCTCGAAAGAAAAAACCTCTGCTCCACGCATAAATTATGCCAGTGTATGCGCCGAACTCATTTTTGAAATGTCGAGTCATCTCGAGTCCGACGCAAAGACTATAAACTCCGGAAGAAATGTACTCCGCCATGGGAACGATTTCGAGCGTACGATCGCTCAGGGTGAGAACCAAGCCCTGGTCAGCAGGATCAGACAAACCCGCAACAACGATTAAATGGCTACCACAGTCAGAGTTAGTGCGAACGGCATTCGTCGCACCCACACGGGAGTTGGTAGTGTCGCGACCGCCGGTAGTCACTAAAAATGTTGTTAGTAAGTATAAACACTAATGCCTTTGACCCGACTGTGATACTTACATTGAGTAATATATCTGAAGTTTGTTACAATGAGAAACCTGGCAATGTGAGTTCCAATCATGCATTTTGTGTTAAACGATGAGTACCTCCTGCAAATATTTCGTTCAGGACACTTCGAACGTATTTATCGTTTTTTGATTGAATACGAATCCTAATTATATATTTAACAAGAGCTAGTAGCGTGTTGCATTGCAACACAATTAGGTCGGCACGATGAGAGAGGTACCTCTCGCTTACAGGTTATCGCATTCTGTGAGGTTTGTAAGTACTCTGTTTATTGAAGGAGAACAGGAAAGGTCTGCATGCCCATAACTACCCACATAGGTAATGTGGATGGTTATGGGCGTCGGTAGTCATCAGAAGACTTCCAAAATCAGTTGACTAGGAATGAAGCAACGTTAGAAGTGGGGGAAGGATTATATCGCGAGCGAGTCGGCAATGGAGCGACCGTCAGTTTTTTATGATATGGGGGGCAAACGAGCAGTTGGGTAGTGACTACCGCCACCCATACACATCTGCAAAGCTAGGTGTCCTACAGATGCGTTGCCGGCAGGCAATTGGTACCATAGTACAGGTGTGCGCGTTAAAAAGTGACGTCTAAACCGCAGTGCTGTGGATCTTCGGACATCCATCTAATGGGCGTAGAAGTTAGTAGGGGCTAAATTGTTCGAAATTTTGTCGGCCCTATTCCGTGACTTTGGATAAAAAATCCTCACACAAGCTTGTTCCGATACTCGTTGACGTGTTCCCGGGAAATATTGGTACAGCCTGTATATAAAGCATCCCCAGTGCTAACATCTGCATAACAATAAAGGATATGCAGAAGAAACAGCGTAGGATCACGGCCACGAGGAATACCAGCGTTGACAAATCTAAGGGCGGAGGCTGTCCGGATGGGAGGTCAACAGAAAATCCAACAGGGACGGAGTATAGTCAACCACGTCGAAAATTCGCGCGGGCGATGATACCAATTGTGTCAAACCATATGCCAAAGAAAAGTCATGAAAAGATCTTCCCGCGTGATTGGTATTGCGTGAACAAATCCAATTGGCGTGATGGGCGTCCGTCTGTTGAGATTCGTTCTGACCATCGTCATCAGTGATGTCCACTTCTGTTCATAGCCCATAGAGCACCACAGGTCACGGTCTCGAGCCACTTGCATCCAGCGGCTCCCCGCCACACTAACCAAGGCGTCAGTTCACCGGGTAGGAGACCCTTGTTCAAGTCCCGCCACTTGAGTACCCTTCTTCCCAAACGGCTATCGGATCTGCGAGCTATGTGGCCCGTCGGCCCGTCCGTTGTCTCCTCAGCTTGCTGATGCTCTGATCTATGTCGGTTACCCTAGTTCTCATGCGGATTTCCGAATTTCATGCATTTTATGCAGTTTGTAAGTACCCAGTGGCCCATTAAGGGGAATAAGTAAGGAGGACAGGACATCTGTATGGTGCTTATGCGGATGCTTATGGGCGTCGATAGTTATCGTAAAACGTCAGACATCGTTTATCCCAGTATAGTATAAAAAATAACATGATCACATGACTAGGAATTAAGTAGAGCTAATGCCATGCTGCATTGCAATACAATTAGGCCGATACGATGAGAGAAGTACCTCTCGCTCACAAGATACCACCGTAAATTGACGGCGTACGATGTGCTTTGTAAGTACTCGATGGTTCATTGAAAGGCAACAGGAAATGGGGACACCGCATCTGCATGGTAATCATGCGGATGTTCACGGCGTCGATAGTCATCATAAGTCTTCAGACTGCTCGTTTGTCCTCATATAATATAAAAAATAACGTGATCAGATGACTGGCAATGAAACGGCAATAGAAGGTGCCCCGCTCCTCCCAAATAGGGTTGTCATCAGAAGAGTTTCGACTGCTCTTTTATCGTCCTACAATATAAAACCACCATCGACGTTGTGTTAGACGCGCGCGCGTCTCGTGAATCTATATTCCCGACCGTTAGTAGTCAGTAAAAATGTTATTCGTAAATATAAGCACTTATAACTGTCCGTATAAATTTGTCACCAGATCTACAGCTACAAGAACAGTCCTGGCAACGTAAGTTCCACACGCGTATTTTTATCAAACGATAATACCTACCCACTGCAAATATTTCGTTCTGAACACTTTATGTCAATTAGTCGTTTCCCGATCGAATACAAATCTTAGTCAAAGATATAAGAAGACTTAGTGCCTTCCTGTATTGCGATGGGGAGGTACCTCTCGCCCATAATACCGCCTTATGATAGCGCGTCATATGACGTCACCTATTGAGGAGAAAAAGGAACGGAGGACAGCGCATCTGCATTGTACTTATGTGGATGTTTACGGGGGGAGGGGGGATTGGTTTCTGGTTTGAATTGTACCGAGACGGCGATGCAGCATGATAATAACCCAGGAGTGTAAGTCGCTGTCATTTATTTCCTATGAAATGATAAACACCCACTGCAAGCAATTCGTTCTGATCATTTTGTATTTGTCAATTGTCAGTCGAAACACATCTTAATTATATATTTAATAAGAGAGCCACGCTGCATTTCAGTACAATTGAAGTGGCAGGATGGGGGAGGTTATAATGAACATTTCACATGATACCGCCGTAAAGTGATAGCGCGTCATATGACGTCGGATTTTGTGCGGTTCGTAAGTACCCTGTGGCCAACGCAAACAAACGAAAGGAGGACAGCGCATCTGCATGGTACTTGTGCGGATGTATTCGGACGTCGATAGTCATCAGGAGACTTCCGACTAAGCGTTCGTCCGTCTATAATAAAATTTGCGTGACTTGGTAATGCAGCGACCGCCGAGAGTCACTAAAATGTTATAAGTAAGTGTTATAGGGACATTAAGTATTATAGTGAGGTATCGCCATGCACAACACCCTCCTATGCAATGGAATTGGGCCGGCGAGCCATATATATACCGCTGTAAAGTGATATCTTCAGTGTCGCGTTAGGTGCGGTTTGTGAATATCTGGCGGCCCATTGAGGGGGGGGGGTAGGAAGTTGTTCAAAAGGCTCCGGTTGCTCGTATGCCCCCCCCCCCTTATACTGTAAACAAAAAGATATATCTTTAAGGTCTGTCTGTAGAGTCTGATACTATTATTGAGTAATATTTCTGAAATTTGTTACCAGAACTACAGTTACACAGCCCCCGCTAGCAATGTAAGTTCCAGTCATTTATTTTGTATTAAAAGATGAATACATACTGCAAATGTTTCGTTCTGATCACTACCTATTTGCCGTTTCTCAATCGAACACAAGAGATATCATTTTCATCATTCACTACTGGCTGGACAGAGGCCTCCCTAAATGAACGGTGATCGTCTTCCCACATTGTGAACGGTCGACCAACACTTCGTTTTCCTAGATGGGGCCTAAATATGCGAATAGACACTGCAGCGACCGTAGGCAGTCAGTAAAAATATTGTTAGTATGAATAGACACTAGTGTCTGATTGTCGAGGCTGATACTCGTATTGAGTAAAACTTCTGAGTTGAGTTTTTTTGTTACCAGGACTACAATTACACAGGCGAAGCCAGCAGTGTAAGTTCCAGTCATTTATTTTGTATACATATAGGAATATGTAGTGCCATGCTGCGTTGCAGCCGAATTGGGCCGGCACGTCTGGGCAGGCATGACGCTCACATGACACTGCTACAAAGTGACGGCGTGCCGCACGAAAATTTCACTCATTAAATTTGTATAAAACGAGTACCTACTGCAAATAGTTCGTTCTGATCCACGATGTACCAATTTGTCGTTTCGTGCTTGAATGTATGCCATATATATTTGATGATTTCGCGTTTCGTGCCGTTTGTATTTAGCCGGTGTTCCATTGAAGGGAAAAAGGAAAGGAGGGCAGCTGTTCTGCATAACACTTAAACGATCAATTATCGTTGATTGATTTTTTATCGCCCTATGATATAAAATTATTATCGTGATCAGATGACTAAGAATGACTCTTTAGAATGAGTAGGTATGAAATCGTGTATCCTTTATTTTTATAAATGTTTTAAGCATATGTTTTTACAACATTGCAATGGAAGATGACTAATATTGCGCAAACAATATTCATGTCTTACTAAATAGTAAGGAATAGCTGATAATATTAAAACTATACGGTCGCATTATATCTTAAATTTAGTGTATTTCTCATTGATTAAGAGTCATAAAATTTGACGAGATGCTACTGCGAAGCAATCCTAGAAGGGGCACCACATTTTTTTCATGGAACGACTCAGAACTCGGAGAGAGAGACACGGATTTTCACCTTTATATATTAAGCAACCGTACCATGCACATGACTCTAATGGAATGCTGATCGCATATCGCTATCGAATGTACGTCAACGGTACCATCATGCCCAGACGAACTTAAATACCTCATAACACGCATGACAAATCTCGAAAGTTCGAGATATGATAGCGTTGTATTTAGTTATATGGGTATATGCGGCGGCGCCGGTAATTTCTAGTCTTACCCCATATTTTTGCTTCCATTTTCCATATTCTATCGTATCTATAAGATGTCATTCACATCTTTTGTTATTGTATAATAAATTCCCCAAAAGCTGTCTGTTTATATGTGATCGATTTTTTCAAAATCCAGGATCTTTTCCAGGTGGGTTCTTGGAACGCGCCGGATTGCATTCGAAACGTACGACTGAAATTTGTTCCGTTTGGACAAACTGAAACTCAAATTACGGGAAAGTTATAATTTGTATGCGCCCAGCCCAGGTTGGCTACTTACATATTCTCCCTCTTTTTGAACAGAACAAACTGCGTAATACGCTTCGAATGCACTTTGAAAGACTTCAATCGGAACGCAGAGGTTTTAAATACATTTAGAGGTTTTCCGATCTTCTTTTTCCAGGATAAGGATAATGACCAAGTGAGTTTTATTATTTCATGGGACCTATTTTACATTAAAAAAAAAAATACAAACATGCTAACCTGCGACTAACTTCGTTGGATATTTAAAGTTTTTTGTTTGAATGTATGAGTTACGTAATTATATAATAATTTATAATATAAAGAATACTAAATTTGCAATTCATATATTTTTTTGTTTTCTTAGAATAGAGGGGTAAACGAAAAGTCGAAGCCTTTTTACGACTACCGACGCCCATGAACATCCATATAATTACTATGCCGATGCGTTTCCCTTCTTTCCGCCTCCCTCCCAATGGGCCACCGGCTACTTACAAACCCCACGACACGTGACACTGAAGACGTCACTTTACAGCGGTATTACGTGAGCGAGAGGTACCTCTCCGGTCGTGCCGGCCCAATTCCATTGCAAAGGAGGACGTAGTGATATGCACTATGCATGGCACTACCTCTTCCTAGGATTCTAAGTTTATATATATTATAAGACTAGGCCAATTCTAAGTTTATATATCTTATAAGACGGACCACACAATAGCTTACCTCAGGCAGCTACCTACCTATGCAGCGACCGTCAGAAGTCCCTAAAGATGCCGTTAGTATTAGCTATAATGTCTGTTCGTCGAGTCTGATACTATTCTAGAGTAATATTTCTGAAATTTGTCACCAGAACTACAACAACAACGATACAGCTGGCAATGTAAGTTCCAGTCATACGTTTGTAACACACGATGAATACCTACTGCAAATATTTCGTTCCGATCTCTTTGTACCTATTTGTCACCTCTCAATCGAATACAAGATATGCGTGTTTGTATGTATTTTATATTTAACAAAGTCCCATGCTGCATTGCAATGGAGTTCGGCCAAAAACATGACGGAGGTATCTATCTCTCACACCGCCGTAAAGTGACAGCGCATCATACGACGTCGCATTTTATGCGGTTTGTACGTACTCGTACTTATGCGAATGTTTATGGGCGTCGCTAGTCACAAGAAGGATTTCGACTGCTCGTTTACCTACCTACCTATAGTCTAGAAAATAAACTTGATGATATTATTAGGAACAGAATAAGTTTAGAATGAGCGTAATAATGATCTGATCATGCGTCTTGATTATGACACACGACCTGATGATGATTTGTCAAGAAGCAATCCAAATCCAATCGCACACTTTTTCTGTAAGTTTATATGAAGAATGCTTCGAAAGGAGCGCTTTGTGCGAAACCCGATCAAATGCGTTATGTAAATTAAAATATTGCCGATTGAACTTCCGCAGCGGAAACCGTACTAGCGGCCGCTAATTATTTGGTGATCATCTCAGTATTGCAAGAGCTGGCAGTTGATAATGGATTCCATAATTTTGGAAAACAAAGGGGTCATGGCAAAAGGTCGGCATTTGGGTGAATCGGAGCAGACCCTTTCTCTTGGATCGGGTACCTTCGAAGAGCTCGGTACTACACCAAAAGAGAAAAATTATCGTAAAAGGCACGTCATCTCATCGGAGACAACTCCGAGGCTCATTTTTGCAGCACAATCAGTGTGATATCATCGGACCCACTCGATTTATGAATAACCAGGTAAAGAAGTGAACACGGCAATCTGTCGAAAAACTGGAAGACCTAGCGGAATTACACTCCTTTTTTGAGTATGCTGGTATTTTCGTCTTTTACATCCGTATTGGTTTGTGAGTGTCCAAACCAAGATTGCTGTTTCCACTAATCGGCACACCAGAACATTGAATCTCTTCAAGTGAAACGTTCCAATCCCTGGATCAGCACATTAGCGGATGGTTCCGCAACTATGAGGTTGATTTTGCTTGTTACTGGATAACCCTGACGTATCCAGCGTTACGTAGTACGTACGTTACGTAGAACCTATCTACGTAACAAACGTAATTTGTTGTTCAACCACTTGGACCTTTGTGTTCTTCATACAAGCTTTCAACCTAAAGTTACATTCACGCAGTAAATAGTGGTATGCGTCGTTATATTAGCGCTATCGTTCACATTTAACTCGGCGCGAGAGAAATCCTTGGCAATTTCCAATTGCTATTCTTGACATCACACCGATAGTTTCTAAACCCTGTTGAGGAGATGCTCAGGGACCCGCGAGTAAATAAGAACACTATTAAAGGGTGGTCGCTAGAGGATGCCTCTGGGAGAACTCGCCAGTTGTAAATACAGTCATAAGTGCTCGAAATCGTGACGTCGCGTGGGAGAAAACGAGCAGTTTGGTAGTTACTACCGCCGCACATGGACATTTGCCAGACTAGGCGCCTTGCAGACTCGTTGCCGGCCATTAAGGAACAGCTATGCTCTTTACTTGAAGACCTCTAAAGTCGAAACGTTTTGGAAATACTGAGTGAGGCAGCTGGCTCCACAGTACATTTGTTTACGGTAAAACTGACGTTTAAACCATACATCATGGTGATGAGCGTGAAACCTAAATTCTTTCACGATCTCTGAAGGTTTGACCTACGCGTGAATTGGCAATGCAGTGACCGTAGGCAGTCAGTGAAAATATTGTCAGTAGGAATAAACACTAGTGTCCGTCTATCGAGACTGATACTAATATTGAGTAATATTTCTGAAATTTGTTACCAGGACTACAATTACACAGGCGAAGCTAGCAATGTAAGTTCCAGTCATTTGTTTTGTATCAAAAGATGAATACTTACTACGAATACTTCATCCTGATCATTTTGTATCAAATTGTTGTTTCTTGATTGAACAGATACCATATACATTTAAAAAGATGAAGTGCTGTGTTACATCCAGCACGACTGGGGAGGTACAACGCTCACATGATACTGCCACAAAGTGATGGCGTGCCGCACGTAGGTTGGTATAATTTAAGTGTACATCAACGCTACCATCAGGACCAAACGGACTTAAATATGTCAACTCTCGAAAGTTCCAAATATGTGCGATAGCGTTGAATTTATTTCTTTAGGATTGTGCGGCGGCGTTGGTAATTTCTAGTCTTACCCCCTATTTTTGTTTCCATTTTGCATGTTCCATCGTACTGATAAGATGCCATCCAAAAGTTTATAGTAAATTCCCCAAAAGTTGTCCGTTTATATGCGATCGATTTTCACAATATTTATCCCAGGTGGGTTACATGGCATGTTAATGTCGGATATCTAATGTTTGAATGTATGTATCATGTATTTCATAACATGAAGAATACTAAATTTGCCATTTGTAATTACTAGTCTAATTCTAAGTTTGTAGATCTTATAAGACCGACCACACCTTTTTTTTACCTCAGGTGACCTGAAGTAAACTATTGTGTGGTCGGGGCAAGGGGCGAGGATGGGTATCTCACCCCTGTCCCAAAGACGGTGGGCTTGTCCTGTGGTGCGGGACAGCCCCGAGTCTGTATTGGTGTCATCGGTCCATTAGGGGGCTAATCAGTCGTCGAGGTACCCAGATTATTTCTTGTTCCGGGACACCTCACCAAAGGCGACATTGGTGGCCATCGCGGCAGTTTTTGTGTGTATTCAATACTAAATTGTACCGCGAGCCCCACACACACTGGATGGGTAAAAAGGGCCAGTAAAGGAAATGCATTTAGCATTTCCCAGCGTCAACAAAAAAAAAGGATAAACTATTGTGTATTTTACAGATCATAAAAAAATTGGCATTGAAATTGACAGTTGATGAGTCCAATCATTTTGAGGTAAAACTTTTTTGTGGTTTAAATTACTTACTTTTGTGCACTTTTTTCACATCCCTACAAGGGACAGTAGGTAGTACGTAAGATGAGTTATAATATCGTCCTTGCCGAATTTCGGTCCGGCCGATACCTCTATATAGACTAGCCAACTGCACAGGACAACCAATACAACCGGAGAGAAATCAGGCGAAGGACTGAAGGCTTCAACAGCTTACCAAGGCACGGGGGTGTAACACCGCCGACGTCATAACTTCCGACTGTTATTAGAAATGGTCCCAATAACACTTCAGTCCGACCCGGGACTCGGCACCTCACGACTGTGATTGAACCTGCCTACTACTAGACCAAGACGCAGGAAGAAAATAAGACGAGTATAACATGACCAAAGAATCACATTATGACAGTGAGCGTCACATAAACGTCCATATAAGAGACGTGCAACTGTCAAATTACACTTCGTAAAAACGACTTAAATACATGTGCTTACGATTGACATTTCAAGGAAATATGTTTAAATTTTGCACATCTTTTAAATTGAATATACAGTGTAAAAGCGCCTTAAAATCGTTCGGTTGACATTTCCAAAGAATATATAATCACCGATGTTCTACAATGACAGTTGTATGTGAAATCGTGTATCTTGCATTTTTAGAATTCAATGACTCAAGCTAAGTATTTACACAATTCATACAAATATAGATGGATAACTATTGTGATGATTATTGAAAAAACCCGTTTTACGAGCTGATGTAGTCTTTTCATAACGATTGATGTCCATAGATATCTGAATAAAAGTTATGATCACATGCATGATGTGCCTATGGTATGGAGTATCTGCTGGAACAATGGAGGGGTCCATTGGTCCAGCAGATACTCATAAAATATATAAAACTAAATGAAGTATTCATTATGTTTACACTAATTACAAAAATAAATAAAGAAACGACAATTGCAGTTTATCCCTACACTAATTTTAATTAATCTAATTTACTGTAAAATATCTCTTTTATAATATCAACAAGATGAATTTTCTATTTTGTAAATTTTAGTTTAAAGAAATCTCATTTCTTTACACACACACACACACACACACACACACACACACACACACACACACACACACACACACACACACACACACCCGATTATTTAAGTGTAATTATTTCGATACTTTATATTAAAATATCAATAGATTTACATAAAAGAATTGATAGTATTGATATTATCATCATGTTTTTTTTTTATTGTATCTTTTACCTTTGCACTATTGCTTCAAATCAATGGTATTAGATAGTATCGATATTAGCGATAGGCTAGATACTATTTATATGACGTAAGCTATCGATAGTCTATCGATATAATTCAGCGATAGTTGACTATCGATAGGCAACTCTACAAGTTATGCAATCATTCCACTTTTAATAAAGGACCTATTTTCGTGTCGTATCGTTCGTAAACTTTATTTATTTGTGAATATTCTCGAATACACATGTATTTGTTTCTAAGTTAGAAAATACTATGTTCGAACAACCCTTGGCAAGCATTGGGAAATGTTAGCTCACATGTTGGAGTAATGTAAATGAATTTATTAATGTGAATATATATTAATAAAATGCTATAATCATACTATAGAAGTTACTTATGTATGCGAGTTTAACTGCCTCGTGGTCTAGTGGTAACCATTGTTCACTTACAGGCGTGAGGTCCCTGGTTCGAATCCCGGATCTGACTGTAAAAGAAGTGCTACTAGGAATTTTCAAATACGGAAATGGGTTGTGTTAAAACCCCCGTGCCTCAGAGGCCACGTTAAGCCGTCCGTCCTGCAGCTGATTTCACTCCGCTCCTTTCGGATTGCCGTCTCATCGGAATAGAAGGATGTAGCAATAGAGACTATACTTGTGTCTGCGCCAACACTTGTAAGTATAATATGTCCCGCGCAGATGGCTATTCTCAATAGAAATGGCCGCTGTAGCCGAAGTTCGGCTAGGATGACATTTCTATGAGATGGTAAGCATTTTTATTTCAATTTCATGACAGAGCAAATATCGCACCCGTTTTGATACAGCAACGTGGGCACTGTACCGTCATATTTTTTGGAAATAATGATACTAAACTCGAAGAAATTTGCAATGGCGCAAAAGCGAAATTTTCGCTTTATTGGTTATACAGAATCTACTTTCCTTGTCTTAAAATTGTCTAATCTTCCACCAGTCACAGTGTTGTTAAATGTTTTTTTTACAGGCCGAGAAGAAGCTTCTAGGTTCCAAATATAACGGGATTAAATTTGTGAAGGTTGTTTTTTGTTTTGTGTTCCACAGGCCAACGCCGGCCCGCTACAACAATTAGCACAAGAGTGCTCCAATTTACAAAAAAATTTGGAAGTTGATTACCGACGCTCGTGTGTTATTGACATGCGTACAGAGGTGATACAGAAGGAAGCTGTGTCTTCCTTCCTTTTACCATGACGCAATCTATGGCATCTGTTACAGCATAAGGGGGCAGACGGATAATCGGGGCCTTTTGATGACTACCGACGCTCATGAACGTTCGCATGTTTGTTACGTAAATGCGTTGCCCTCCTGTCGCATCCCCCTTCCCGACATGAACTGTGCATACCTTCAACGACATTATTGAAGATATGAAACATCTACACCCACAGAGCCATGACAAAAGGATTCTGCGCTCATAGCATGGAGACTGGATTTTTTTATAGAATAGGGGGCAAACGCCCATGGACATCTACATAGTTACTATTTCATTCATCCCCCCCCCCTTCAATGAGCCACCGGCTACTCGCAAACCGCACGAAACGCGACACTGATGATAACGTCTTTGGTACCATGGTCGTGCCTATCCAGTGGGCGCAAATGCATCTGGATGATTTCTTTATGTGGATGTTTATGGGTGTCTGTAGTAGTCAAATGTCTCGGAGTTCTCGTTTTATACCATAAAAAAACACTTTTTATATACGGAATGGATGATCTTAAGTCTCCATAATATACACTTGTTATCGATTTCCGTTAAGATCTCTTTTTTATGTATGTCCGGATAATAAAAAGACTGTTTCGCAGGCGAAACCCCTACATAAACTAACCCCAGAAGTGAAAATGTTTGGTAACGAACATTATATTCATCCACTCACCTTCGATGATCTAGGACGGCGAAATGTACATCCAGTGTCCTTTGTAAGTTGCATTATTTTGTGTTCCAATCATTGATTTATAAAAATACAATACTATTTCATACTGAACAATCATTCTAAGGAGTCGGTGAATATATAAAAATGTTTTTTTTTTGCAAAGTCAGCTTTACGCGTGTGATTTAAGTTTTCTATTTGATAGAAGTTCAAAATACATTTTTTATAAAAAAACCTTTTTTTCTTTCGTCGAAACGTTGTATTCGCTATAATAAGTATGAGTTGCCTAACAGTATACAATATTTTTATAAAATGACGACCGGCTGGCTCAGTGGGTAACGTGGCGTGTTACGACAGAGGTCGCGGGTTCGAATCCCGCCAAGGTCATGGATGTTTATATATGTATTTGTATAAAAAAATATTAAACATGTAAAATTCCTTACATCTATAATGATATTAGATACATTTCCGTTGTCTAGTAGCTGTAACACAAGTCACCTAAGCTGCACAACACCTGTACCTAAGCTAACGAGTTGTGATAAGCCCACAGATAATATGATATTATCATAAAATCACTCTTCCAGCCTATTAAATGCTTTTAAACCTTGTTTAATTTTCATATTTTTTTTTTTAGAATCAGTACATTGTAGATGTAGAAGCTGAGCGTCAATTGGACAAACTCATGAAGGTTGGTTATCTTTAGTGGATATTTTATTTCTTGTACCTTCAGTCAGAGGTCTGTGATACCACTTAGTCTATTGATGTTATCACCGCTCGAGATGTTCCGATCGGGGATTCATACTCCCTATTGAGGGAGGTCAGGTTAGGACTAGGAATGAACCCGTATATTTAATTGATGACGATTCTATTTGGAATTAAAAAAAAACAGTCCAATAGGTTTTTCGTGCTAAATTGTCAATGTATTATTTAATCAGAGTTACGTATTATTACTACTATAAACTATTGGTAAAGACCAGTTTCACAGAGGTACACAAAGTGCTATGAACAATATTTTTCATTTCTGTTTTTATATTGATACTAAATAAAGACGAAGAATCTGTTTTAAAAACAACTGTTACAACCGATAAGATAACAAGTACATTGGCATAAAAATAAGCTTCTCCTCCCTTTCCGTCTCTTTCCCTTTAGGCAAAGAAACAGTAAAGGCGTTTAATTAAATAAAATTGTTTAATTCGCTGTTGCAGTTTCTAATAGTTCCATATCTGCTCTATGGCTATAGGAATGTCTTTAAAAGGGTACAAAGAGAAATTTTGTGAGAGAACAGGAATGATTCTGTGACAGATTTAATCTGTAACACAAATGCATTGTTATTAACTTGTTTTTGTGTCCCTTTTTTTGTTGACGCGGTAAAACGTATTTACGCGCCTTCACTGGTCCTGTTTCGGGTTCAGAGGTGTATGTCACATTATAGTGCCGAATACCCACAAATACCACAGATAGTGCCTTCAGTGGTGCCTTTGTTGAGGTGGCCCGGAACAACAAATCATCAGGGTACCTCGATGGCTAGTCAGCCCCATAAGGACCGACGACACCTCCACAGATGGGGATGTCGTGCACCAAAGGATAATTTTGGGACATTGCAATGGGGTGAGGTTCCCATCCTCACCCCGTGCCCCGTGCGCGATCTTTCGCTCCTCCGTCCCCTCTTCTTATAAGATGGTTTTTTTTTCGGAGAGACCTAATACTGGTTGGCGGCGCTAGTACAGCCCCAAAAGTTCGACTGACTACGAAGACTTTTTTGTCTTCAGGCTTAGGGAGACGATAGGGGGACAGACCCCCCTCTTTTCCCGCAGATGGGAAGAGATGTACCGGGTTGATTGTGGGCGTACCCTATAGTAATTATTTTTGGGACCGAAAAGGGGGAAGCGGTCCCCCTCCCCACTCTAGTGGGACGGCGCGCGCACGATGCCGTTTGAGTTGCGGTGTCGTGGATAAGGATAATTGAGCTCGTTTAATGTTTGGCTTATCGGAGGAGGCCGGCCTCCTCGCCCCCCCCCCCTCTGACGGAGGGGGTCGATTTGCGCTACAAATCGGCAAAAGCCGTATTCTTAATTTATTTATTATTACAGCTCTCTAGAGTCGCGTTATATTATTTCTATCAATCTAAGCTCTCAACTTACGGATTCGAACCCGGGCTCGTTTCCGTAAGCGGTGTGTGAGTTTGACATTCTGTCAGTCATATGTTATAGCTGTGTTACTATATGTAAGATTTCATCGCTCGACCGGTACGAGCGGTGTATATCGTATTGGTTCTAGCAGGAAAAATGCATTTAGCACCATCCAGCCGAGCCAAGGGGGCCTGAAGTGTGTGTCGGGCTCAGGTCGCGAAGCGATAGCTACTACCGACTAAATCTATCAATCGACTAAAAACTGCTATCCGTTAGTTGGCCCTATTGGCATTTTACTGTGGGAGCGTGTCTTGGTGTTTCTTTGTTTGTGTTCTTGGACAGACTTAGCTACTGCTATCGCGATCGCGTCGTTGGCGTCGTGCAATACGTGCTTCGGCCGACGGTAAGGGGAGTCGGTTAATAACGTCGAGTCGTATTCCGACGTCTGAATCATTAACTTATTTTTGTGATTAAGGGCACGGTCAAAGAACTTTTGAGACAGCTCTTTGAAGAGTCCTTTTATCGAGGTCAATTGAAAGTCACAATGTAGGACGATGTTTCGGAAATAACACGGGCATCCAGTAGCCATGCATAAGAATTTATTTTGCATTTTCTGCAAACGTTCTATTTGGTTAGGGGATATGTGCGCGAATGCTGCACTGCAATACGACAAGATCAGTCGAATGCATGTAATATACAAAGTGAGCTTATATCTATACGCCATTTTGCTTTTTTTGTTTATAAGATGATAAAGTTTGAAAAGGACATATCGTGCCTTTTTCAGAACTTTATCTATGTGATTCTTGAAGCTCATCGACCTATCGAGAGTTACTCCCAAGTATTTCACCGTCTCTGCTCTAGGTCTCTCGTTACCGTAGAGCTGGATGGGAGGCATGTTTCCGCGTCTATGCGAGGGGTGGTTTAGTGAGAAGAGTATGGACTTACTCTTCTCCGCATTAAGCTCTATTCTCCATTTTAAGAACCATTCACCAAGTTCGGTGACGGCTTTTTGGAGTAGTTTGGCTCCGTAGTTGGGGAGGTAGCTAATGTACAGTACGGTGTCATCCGCGAACATCGCCAGCTGGACGCTGGGGTGTCGCGGTATGTCGCTGGCGTGCAGATTGAAGAGGGTGGGAGAGAGGACCGATCCTTGCGGACAACCGGCTCTGAGGGGACGAGGGGAGGGGAGGACAGGGTGCCCTTCACTCTGTAGTGAAACTGCCTGTTCGCTAAGTAGCTGTTTACTATCGGTACCAGCCTGTCAAGCAGTCCTAACTGGTATAGTTTGAAGATGAGGCCTTGATGCCAAATCTTGTCAAACGCCTTTGCTACATCAAAGAAGACAGCGCCCGTGCCGCGTGGCCGGCCCTGTCTTTTGAGTCCCGATAGTACTTTTAGTAGTAGATACTTTTGAGTAGTTGTGGCTGTCGCGAAATGCGAACTGTTCGTCTATGAATAGGTTTTTCTCTCTTATCACGCTTTTAAGGCATGCGAGAATTATCCCTTCATAGATTTTTACTAGCCAGCTTATGAGACTTATGGGCCGGTAACTAGTGGGCTCCACCCGGGGTTTCCCCGGTTTGTATATGCCGATCACTATGGCTTCCTTCCATATGTCTGGGAAAGTACATTGCGCCAGAAGGGTGTTAAAAATGCACACTAGGAGGTGTATAATAACGGGAGGCAGCTGTTTCAGCGCCTTATTGGTTATTCCAGCGGGCCCGGGGGCCCTCTTTAAGTGAAGGTTCTTTATTAGATCCTTTACTTCTTCTGTGTCAGTCAGACGTATGGTCTCATCATCATCCGGTGGCACAGCCAGCCCCCTCGGTTCAATTAGCTTCGCCCCAGGTGTTCTCGATTCACCTCAGGCTACCGCAACGACAAGGCTTGAACCATGGTGAGGGTGTTTATGAGTCCCTGCGCAATAGGCTCACGCCGCCTTTATTTGTTTTATATTTCTTTTTTTATCGCCATTTTATTTAGACTATTAAATATATGACAACTACACTACATTTAGCGGAAAAAATATTTCATGAAAATAAACGAATATTGGTTTCGAGTAATATTTTTCTTTTTCGGATATCTACAGTCAGTACTGGAGAGTACTTACTGACTGTAGGTAACGGTAACAGTTTGTTCACTGATATTATAATAAAACCACTTTAGGTTATGACGCGGTTAATTAAGTATTTTACGGTCCCGACCGTTCAGAAGTTCCACAGCTGCCATGGTCACGGGTGGACTGAGATGACAGGTTCCTGATATCACATGTGTCTAACATGCTATGGTGAGAATCAATAGCTACCGACGCCCATAAACATCCGTATAATAGTTATGCAAATGCATTGTCCTGTTTCCTCCACCCCTCCAATCAGCCACCGGCTACTCACCAACTGTACGGAACGCGAGCACATAGTCATCATTTTATACGTGTCACGTGAGCGACAGCTCACACCGATCGTGCCTGGCCGGTCCGGGTGCAATGCAGTAATCGTAAATTTTATTTCATAGAATAGGGAGCAAACGAATGATCGGAACCTTTATACGACTTAGGTAGTCGTAAAAAGGCCAATGAACATCCACATAATTACTATACCGATGCGTTGCCCACCTCCTCCTCCCAAATGGGCCACCGGCTATTCACAAATCGTACGAAACGCGACAGTGATGATGTCACTTTGCGTATTACGTGAGCGAGTTGTACCTGAGCGGTCGTGCCGGTCCAATACTGCTACAATGCAGCATGTCACTTCCACTTCCTAAGTCTTGTCTTACTAATCGCATTCATAATTGCAGTCAATTGAAGATTCAACTCTCTTTTTCAGGAGTTTCTTGCGAAAACTGAAACTAAGCTGAAGAAATCAATGAAGGTGAAATAACTTTATCATTCCTAGTTGGCAGAGCTTGCATGACTCGACCGGGAAAATAGTCAAATAATAACGACGTGAAGAGATGTTCTGTTGCAGATTTTATGATTAATGACAGTTTAATTGGACCATTTATTTTAGCTTGAGGAGCTAAAGGAGCAATTTGTGTCACTCCAGAGACATCAGCCACATAAGGGCTTGATGATCTGTCAAGATCGTCATCTTGCCACCTTCAATACAGCCTCGAAATTTTTTGGCTGTCATACTACTGCAAGAGTCTCTCGCTCTGGTGTGGAATAGTTGCGTTCATGCATAGCTAACAGGCGACTTGGGTATTTCACTAGATGTTCAGTATCAGTCCCTCCCTGTATCGAAACTGCACCGAGAGCATAGCTACTCGCGTAATTCTTGATCGTTTATGGTTTGGTATCATCAGCTTGAGCAAAAACTGGAGCAAACTCTAAGAGTTCACGAAGCTTTGTTAAAGCATTTGCTTGTACCATTTCCCATTCCCAGACAGCCTTCTTCAAGTCAGATTACCGATACCCCTACCGAACCTTGCGTGTCATTGTTGTACTGCAATGCAGACATACTTATCGGGACTAAAGTTATTATTATTATTATCCACATATGCGTTGCTGTCCCTCATCCCATCCTTCATTGAACCAACGAGGATACATAAGCCGTACGAGATACGACTTGTCTATTATCCCCGAAGAGGTAGGCAGAGGTGTGCTAGTACATCCACAACACGTGAGCCCAGTAGATATGCTAGCACACCCACGATTAGCCAAGGTACTGAAGCCCGTGATGTCGTAGGTAACAAGCCTATGGCCACTTCGGGCACATTCCAATCCCGCATTAACTATTATTAATTAATTATTTTATTAATAAAGAAATTCACAAAGGCACTATATTTGCACGAAAAAGTCCCTAACATTGACGGTCAGGTACTGCACTTTTTACATTTTACGTATGAAAACCGTCAACACTGGGCAAACTCGTCTTTACACAATAAAGGCGTGATTCGTCAAGTTTCTTCATATTGTAAATCAATTCATGTTTCTTCACTACACGTGACTCAGCTGCATAGAGATAATAGAGAAGGGAAACCATATGCAGGGCCTATGACGAGCGCCCGCCTTGATTCATTGAAAGTGAAGATATGAAGCTATCTTTGTCTATTCAAGCGTATTGCGCAAAGAGAAATGAATTCGAAGGGAGAGACTGTGTGTGAATCACATTTGCTGTCCCTCTCGATATAGATGGACGTGTTTTAGACCAGCCTCCCTTCTTTTTGAATATTGTCTCTATGTTCAGATGGAATCACCGTCAATTGTCGCCAGTATCATGCTTATGACTACAAAACGACCTTGGATCCATCGATACTGTTAACTATCACCGACATAGATATAAAATAATATTATGTTTGTTCTCATATTATGTAGGCTCCGCCTGTGATGGTTTTAACAATAGCGAAATCAAGCGAAGATTATACCAGAAACGACATTTCGAAAACTGGGGTAAAATTTCAATTCTCGTTTAATGTTGTCTTTGAAATGATTTTATTACTTCGACATTTACTACTGAGACAACATTCCTACGTTATTTAAGCAGAAAAAAAAACCTTAAAAACCATATATATAAAAATTCTATGTATACATTAAATTAAGATACAATTTTATACATTTACTAAGTATACTTAGTAAATAATTTCTGCCCTAAATAGTTTCTGGGAATAATTACAAATTGAATTGAACTGTGAATGAATCAGATTTTTTTTTAAATTTTAACCTGCTACGCCATAGAAGTATGACTTCTAACACGTGTACATAACACACACTCATACTTTTTTCTTGCGGGTTGTCTCTCTGTTGCTACTGTACTGCTAAACCTGTGTGTGCCGTCGGGCGCTTGTACTGAACATGGAATTCATGTGCTTAAGTAAGTGAATAGTCTATTTTGATGTGGAAGGAAATAAAGTACATTATTATTTCTAGAACAACTGGAATGAAAAATGGAAAGAACTTTTTCATGACAGACGGCACTATGAGGTAAAGTAAACACTATACAGTCACAAGTAATACATCTAAATGTCAAAGAGTTTATGCATCTTTTTCCTACTATAATTCATCCATTGCTGAATTATAGTAGAACTTGTGTAAGTACTAGTAGAGCTCTCTTCTTAAAAACTAATCATTCTAAGCGTAAAGTACTATGCGATTTACAATTTTTGTGTGACTGTGAGAAATTCTGATGGATTCGTAATTTTTTTCATTTATTGTCAGTAAGAGGTAGTTGTAGCGGAATGGGGCCGGCACGACGGGGGAAATACCTCTCAATCACTCGACACCGCCGCAAAGTGACACCTACGGTTTGTGATTAGCCGGTGGCCCATTAACGGGAGGGGGGAGGTGAAAAGGAGGATAACTCATCGGCATAGTAATTATGCTGATGTTAATTTAGAAGTGCTCCTATAGCGCGTTCGTTCCCCTCTACCATAAAAAAGTAGACTGATAATATGAAACTGAAGAGTCCTGTTTATTTGGACGCGATAATCTCAGGAACTATTTGCCCGAATTGAATAATTCTTCTAGCATTGATTAAGTCCACTTATCAAGGAAGGTTGTGGGCTATGTACCATGACGTTACGACTTATAGGGAGCGACCGGAGAAACCGAGCGGTGATGCTAGTATCTTATAATAAATCAATCAAACCTCTTTAATATTCCCGATAAATTTGAATATGATAACGCCTTCGCGTAAAGCCTAAGCGAAATCACTAATGACCTAAATGTCATCTCACTAATGACCTAGATGTCATCTTAATAATGCTACATATAATATAACGACCTAGATATCATCTTAATAATGCTATATATAATATAATGACCTAGATATCATCTTAATAATGCTATAAATGAATGACCACGTAAAAGCTTACACCAATTACAATCTAGAATAACATAAGAAAATGTGTAATCCAGAAAAAGAATTATGTTTTCTTCCAGCCTAACTTGTTAAAAGAAATATCTTTTATTTAAGTAAAACAATGAATTTCATCGCTTAGCGATATTGCTGTTCCTATAAGTTTTCTAAAAGGTTTTCTTTACAGCATACAATTTCTTACAACAAGAAATCGGAGCCTTTTGATAACTAACGACGCCCATAGAATTCGCATGATTTTTACGCAGATGCGTTGCCCTCCTATCATCCCACCGCCTACGGCTACTCACAAAACGCACGAAGGCAGCAGCGACGGTGTCACTTTACGCCGGAATCAAGTGATGCGAGAGGTACTACCCCGGTCGTGTCGGCCCAATTACGTTTCACAGGAGAATATAGTGTCATGCACCATGCTTCGCACGCCTCCTCCTATGCAGCATCTCTTTTTATGTATCAAAATTGAACTTGTACTTAATGTAACACAGAATTATTGTAAATGTAAAACAAACCATCTGCGATAACCGCGTGAACATCCGTAAAGTAGATTTTAAGAAAATCGATCACATACAGTCAAACATCATTCGGGGCCTTTGTTTTGTAATATATAGAGATTGAATTGTTATACAACACCTGATACTAATGTGTAAAATTTATGATATCTGTTTTCAGAACGAACCGTACCAGAATATTCAAAAATTGAATGGGGTTTGAGCATTTAATATGTAATACTACTAACAATAGCATTGGCGTAGCTTATTGGTAGATTTTTCTGAGCCACATGTCTTATAATAACTAGTCAGGTCATAAGTTCTGTCACTTAACGTAAAATTTTAAATTACGAATGCTGGCCACAGAAACGTTTCTTAATTTGAATTTAGAATCATTTATGAAAATAAATTTATTTAATATTCAATAAATAATAATTTGACGTCTTGTTAAACATGAAGTGTGTTTATATGCTGGAAAATTTAAATTTTACCAGAAGATTCATTTATCGTACCATCAAACGGTACAACGAGGAGTCATATTATTTGGAAGATAGAAAAGAAAGGATCGCTCTGTTAGGACGCAGCAGTGGTGGAAGCTGTGAAAGCGTGAACTCAAAAAAATCCCATACGCAAGCGGAAACTGTTAGTTAGAATTCTTAGCCTTACAGGAGAGCTATAAAAAACAAAATGGTAAGGTGCACGCCCACAGCAGTGACGAAGCATATTACCATATTTCGCGTGTCCAGCGAGACCATTTCGCATCCTCGGCCATGATTTAGTTACGTACCTTATATTGGGGATTACATGAGATAAATTTTTGTAAAAAAGGCGTAAAAAGCTCATGGATGTTGTGGAAATTGCTTGTTGTACCATATTCAAGAACCCCTGGATATCTCACCAAGATTCTGCTCATGGAGAGAGACACTCAAAACTGGCTGACTGTCCGTGTAATTGATATCATCCGGCAAGAAGACTGGCCCTTCTCCAGTGCAGACTTTAATCCATTGGATTACAAACTGGCAGCACTCTGAGCAGAAGGTATGCATAATACCTTCTCCCAATTTGGAATCGCTCAAGTTTTCTCTGATCAAAACAGCCGTGGACACTGACATCGATCGGACCTCGCGCGTGCTGCTGTAGACGACTAGGCGCGCAGACTGAATG
>JAFELO010000514.1:531925-543125 GCA_017140195.1 Eumaeus atala
AACCAACTCGCTTAAAGCGCTTGCAGGTAGTGCAGCACACACTTTGTGACTGATATTTGTATATTAGTCATAATGATAATGACACAACTCAGCAGAAGAATCTTTTAATAGAAAGATCGTATATGTCATTGCATATACGCTCCTAGCCTACATACGAAGCATCTATAAAATATATTCAGTAGTTTAGTAACAAAATATTATTTTTCATTATATATGCTTCAATATTTTTAACTAGCCAAAACCTAATAATTAGAATATTATTTGTTCAATAAATTACACTGATAATATTTATGGCATATGTTTCCAGGGGAAAAAGAAAAAGAAAAATGTAATTAATGAAAGTGATGTAAGTTTTAATAGTCATGTTAAATAAGAAGAAAGTCGTACGCTCCTCATCACAGGGGTACATCCTTAAAGGGTGAAAGGCTCCGGGGAAGGACGGAATGAAAGTACAGCTTTGCAGTAATTATTAGATCTTGTGAAGCTGAAGTGTGACTCCTGTACTAGAACCAAAAAACGCTCACCAGGAAGTTTTCCAAGTTTACCTTTAGACACTATTAGAAATTCCCTCATTATTTATATGCAACGTTAGTATGTGGACTATCAGAAATTGCTTTTTACCGTACTTTCATTATGAAAGGGCGGTTGGTTTTAAGCTAGACATCGTGTTTCTGGATATTTACTTCTAGGCCAAGTTATAGCTTCATAAAGAATCCGACATCCGTGAGCCGCTTTCAGTGCCGGGGTGATTTCTTTTCAGGTGATGAGCGGTCCTTAGTTGAGGACCGGTCAGTCACAGGTGTGTCTTGTCCCTAAATGATCCGGAACACTACACCACACCGGAGGAAGACTCTCGCTGAGGTTTTTAGTCGATAGTGACATGCATTTCGTGCGCAGCTCGACACACCGGTACCTAGAGCCGGTATGACTGTGGGTTCATACCAAATGTTTCCTTTTCATAATATTTCTATAAATAGAGGCACACGATTGATAACTATGTTTAATCATTATTATGATATTTGTTCCAGGACTCTTCTGGCGGAATCGGAGATGATGACGATGTGAGGTTCACATATTGATGTGTATAATATATAATAGAAAATGAACAAATAAACATGCAATCCAATATTTTCTGCTTAGAATATTAGTATAGATACAGACAAACGGCTGCCAGCTATGTTAAATTATTATAATATTTGTTTCAGAACCCTTCTGACGGAAATAAAACTGATGATGATGTGAGTCATTCTTTCAATTCGTAATTTAATGAAGTATGAAGCCTTTTGCTGAATCGCGATGATGAAATATATCCACTTTATGGTTATAAAAATGTATTGCCTTCTTTCCCTATTCACAAAACGCGACAGCAAAGGAAACGAACAAATAAAAGTGGATATTGAAAATATGTGTGTGGTATAATTATGTATAAAAAGAAATAATATTTCTGATTCAGGTCACTTTTTCGACTTGAAAAAAGAAATAAATTGTATTAGTATACATTTAAATACACAAAAACGCACGCATGTACGCACACTCGCACGCACAGCCTTGATCCGTTGATGATACCTACCCAACACGATCCGGCTTACATTTCAAACCCAATCGGTGTCCTGCCCATTGAGCCGATCGCACCCATGAATATTTGGCAACACATACCAAGTATTGAAAGTCCACCAACCGGTTGAAAGTCCGCTTGTTGTCCAGAAGGAAACCCAGATCGTGGTAGTAATGAAAATTCAAGTTCCACCGATTTCTGTGGTCAGCGGTTGCGATGGTTTATTACGCGGACGATGAAGGCACAACTTCAGAATAAGGTAAAAAGGCCCTTGAACACGGACACGATGGACCTCATGAACAAACTCTGCAATGGCTAGATTGTGACTGTGACCCGCTTGAGTGTCGCACCACGAGCAAGGACCAACGCGTCACCCGCAACACGCAGAATACTCGCTCTGCAAATCTTGTTGCACATTGCTCGCCAGATCGACAATCGCTGGAGAAAAAAGACTCTGACGTCGAGGGCAGTCTTCAGTCAGGCTTCTTAGGCAGATACCGGTCTAGTAGTGACGAGCCTATTCAATGCAAGAAAAATGAAACAAACAATCAAATGTTTCCTTTTCATAATAATTCTATAAATAAAGACACACGATTGACAAAGATGTTTAATTATTATTATGATATTTGTTGCAGGACTGTTCTGACGGAATCGGAGATCATGACGATGTGAGGTTCACATATAGATGTGTATAATATATATAAATATATATATATATATTATACACACATATGCATTATTTATTCAATAAATTACACTGATAATATTTATGGCATATGTTTCCAGGGGAAAAAGAAAAAGAAAAATGTAATTAATGAAAGTGATGTAAGTTTTAATAATCATGTTAAATAAGAAGAAAGTCGTACGCTCCTCATCACCATATCTGCGTGCAAGTCTAAAACAAAATTTGTCAGGCGATCTGCCGAATGTCAGCTTGAGTGAGATTAGTCTGGGTCTTGCGCAGCTTAAAGGGTAGAAGGCTCCGGGGAAGGACGGAATGAAAATACAGCTCTGCAGTAATTATTAGATCTTGTGAAGCTGAAGTGTGACCCCTGTACTAGACCAAAAAAACGCTCACCAGGAAGTTTCCCAAGTTTACCTTTAGACACTATTAGAAATTCCCTCATTATTTATATGCAACGTTGTATGTGGACTATCAGAAATTGCTTTATACCGTACGTTCATTATGAAGTGGCGGTTGGTTTTAAGCTACAGATCGTGTTTCTGGATATTAACTTCTGGGCCAAGTTATAGCTTCATAAAGACTCCGACGTCCGTGAGCCGCTTTAAGTGCCGGGGTGATTTCTTTTGAGGTGAAGACCGGTCTTTAGTCAAAGACCGGTCAGTCACAGGTGTGTCTTGTCTCTAAAAGATCCGAGACACACCACCACACCGGTGGAAGGCTCTCGCTAAGGTTTTTAGTCGATAGTGATATTCATTTCGTGCCCAGCCCGACACACCGGTACCTAGAGCCGTTAGGACTGTGGGTTCATACCAAATGTTTCCTTTTCATAATATTTCTATAAATAGAGGCACACGATTGATAACTATGTTTAATCATTATTACGATATTTGTTTCAGGACTCTTCTGGCGGAATCGGAGATCATGACGATGTGAGGTTCACATATTGATGTGTAAAGTCCACCCGAATGTTACTAAATACTTTCACGGATTCTATCGCGGTTTACTTAATTAGCTTCTCAGCAACCATGGTCACGGGAGGACCGAGATGGTAAAGATTTACCTACGGTAGCTTTAGAAATGCGTTGGACGGTGATGTGAATTGCCGTTCAGATACCAGATATCTGAAGGAGCGTTGTGGGAGTCACAAGGGGACTTTAGGTCAGGAATAGGATAAATGGATCAAGAAGCATCTGGGTGTAGGCCAGAAAGATTTCTGCGGTTTTGTTGATTTAGGGAAAGCCATTAGATTCAAGAAGAAACTTACGTATTTAAATGTGGGAATGCGAATGGCTGATTTTGTGGTGAACTGCCTGCTATATGCAGATGATGTTCCTTTAGGCTCCAGTGCATCTGAGATACAAACTCTAATCACAATTATGAAAGATGACTGTGAGAATATGGGCTAACAAATGAATGTGAGGTAAACTAAAGTTTGAGTATTTGAAAGGGAAATAACCAGAACGGACGTAAGAGTATAGCATTCGATAACGTAGTTTTGCAGCAAGTGAATGAATTTGCGTGTTATGGTTGTACTTTTAGCGGGGATGGACACCGTAGATGCTAAAGGAAGAGTGTGTGCAGAGAATAGAGTGAATGGAGTGTTAAGGAAATTGCTTAAGAGCATAGAGACACAGGGCGCCCGTCTTGCCTTGTATAATTATGTGCTAATACCAACGTGACATTATGGATCTGAGAATTTAGGATATAAGAAAGTGTATGGAAATAGAATAAACGCGGTCGAGATGAGGACGTTTAAAAAATTTGTGACGTAACACTCGCAGACCGAGATTGCAATATTGAAGACAAAGAGATCTTCAGTTTAAAAGAAAGAAAGGGTATGGTTGGTACCGTATCCGGTATATTTGTATAAAGAGAGTAATTAATATGGAGGAGGCAGGGCAGGTATGTAGGGAACGTGGTGACGCATTCCGTTCTCTCTGCCTGTCCCATAAGGGAGCTTGCGTGATGATATATTGTTGCCGTGTTAAAAATATAAAAATGTTTCTTGAAGCGGTATCCATAGGCTGGCATACAGTCCTTTAAATGTTGAGGCCAGCTATCGATAGAAGCACGCACTCTTTCCACCGGGAAATTTGTCGCTGCCAATCGTATGGATTGTCTCAGGGACTAGTAATTATCATGAGGTTTAGATCAAGCTGCACTGTCTAAAACGGACCATTAATCATAATCCAGTGTATCAAAGCCGAGACGAGGCTACGGCCAGTCTTCAGCTCCGATGAAGTACGAGAAGTTCTCTTCCAACCAACACCGCGTTGACCGATTTTATGACCCCACGCCGAGTCTTGCTGGAAGGACCATACTTAGTTATTGAACATGGTGTCATTAAAGGGCTTAACTATATTCTGAATAACGGTACCTTGATACAATTGTGCCGATGTCTTGATATCCTTTTCACAAAAATATGGTTCAGGCACTCCTTCATAGCTAACAGCCCACCAAGCCATATAACATAAGTCAGATAATACCGATGTTGCACTCTGTTGTCTAATTGGGAAGCTTTCTTAGTGTTTTGAGCATAAATACGGTCATTTTGTTCTTTTAAATATTGCTAAAATATACTAAATAAAAAACTGATGGGAAACCGTGAATGATCCGCTGAACTGTAGAACATATGGAATCGTTGAAGTACGCGAACGGAGTTGCGGACACCAGCTAGCCTAATAATACAGAGATCAGAGGCCAGAGGTCGCGGGTTCGAATCCCACCATGGATGCTTATTTTATGTATTTGTACATTAATAATGTAAGACAACGTGGTGTGATAAGTACACAGATTGTTATTATTACCTAGTTACGTTTATTAATATGACATATTTGTTTTTAGGACTCATCTGGTGATAACAATGTAAGGTTCAGTCACTTAATTTAAAAAATCAATTGACACAAATATGCGCGCGACCTATCACGACTTGTCATGACCATTGTCGTTTAACGGCAAGCTTTCCCATTATTACGACTATTCAGCGGATTATATCGCGTTTCCCAAGATTTACTTGTAAAATGAGACAGATTCTGTATCATTAGAATCAATTTTTTGGTGGCTTTATGTGATCGAAATAATGCAATGTATTCATGAAAATTCAATAAATGTTGCTGCATGAATGTTGGTTGATGAAAAGAGACAGAATCTAACTCATTTCACAAGTAAGTCTTGAGAAGTGTAATAAAATCTGTTAAATAGTAAGAATAATGGGTAACATTCGCGTAAATATATGAAAGGAATAGACAGGCTTTTCCATCATAACTGTCAATTATTATTGGCACCTCTGCAGTTATTAACAGAGCTGATTTGTGACACCAGGACTATGCCAAAAAACGTTTACCAGTTTCTAAGTTTTCCGTGACACACGATTTAAAATTACCTCATTATTTATACAGCTAGTATAAGGACGATGATCAGAAATAACTTTACGTCGCACTTCCCTTCTGGATGACCGTTTCGGATGATTAGTTTCAAGCTAGATGTCGTGTTTCTGGCTAACAATTTCTGGGCCAAACTATAGCTCCATAAAGATGTCGTTATTGTCGCATGAAGTGCATTTTTTTGGGATAAAGACCGGCCATTAATTGAAGACCGGCCAGTCGCCGGTATGTCCTGTTGCTAAAAGACGTTGCTAAGTGTCCCGGACACTTCACCACAAAGGCAGACACACCGGTTCACCAAGGGCCGGTAGGATGGTGCGTTAATGCATTTCCGTGCGATAAAAGTATGCCTTTTTGATCTAATTTTGTGTGTAGCCCATGTTTTCAGCTATAATGTATGGTTCTAATGATAACAGAATTTCGAAAAACGGTCCAGCAGTTAAGTTGACTATCATAGAAAACGAATAAAAAAACAAACAATACAATATTTTCTCTTTACAATTTTAGTATAGCTAAAGACAAGCAGCTGCCTACTATATTAAATTATTATGATATTTGTTTTAGAACCCTTCTGGCGGAAATAAAACTAATCATGAAGTGAGTCAGTCACTTAATTTGTAATTTAAAGAAGTATGGAGCCTTTTGTTGAGTCGCGACACTCACACATATACACTTTATAGTTATATGGATCTATTGCCTTCTTTCCATATTCGCCTTTTATTGGCCACGGGAGTCACACAATCACACAAAACAAAGCAGGAAAGAAAACGAACAACTATACACGGATATAGAAAAAATGTGTGTAGCATGAAAATATGTATGTATTAAAAGGAAATAATATTTATTATTTAGATCACCTTTTTCAACTTGAAAAATGGAATGAGTGTACATTTCAACACACATAAGCGCACGCATACACGCACGCTCGCACGCATGGCCTTGGTCCGTTGATTATACTTACCCAACACGATCCGGTTTAGATTTCTACCCTGATCGGTGCCCTGTACATAGCTATTGAGCGGATCGCGCCCATGAATATGTGGCAACACAGAGCAAATGTTGCAATTCCACCAACCGGTTGAAAGTCCACTCGTTGTCCAGAAGGAAACCAAGTTCGTGGTCGTGATGAAAATTCTATTTCCACCTATTTCTGTGGTCAGCATTTGCGATGGCTTATTACGCAGATGATGTAGACATAGCTTCAGACTAAGGTAAAAAGGCCCTTGAACACGGACACGATGGACCTCATGAACTGAGTGTCGCACCACGAGCAAGGACCAACGCGTCACCCGCATAACACAGAATACTCGCTCAGCAAATCATGCTACGCATTGCTCGCCGGATCGACCATCGCTGGAGAAAAACGACTCTGACGTCGAGGACAGTCTTTAGACAGGTTTCTTAGGCATACATTACTTCAATACTTTATTCGAACCCTAGTGGTAAAACATTTTTTTAAACCGGTCCAGTAGTGACGAGCCTCTTCAATGCAAGAAAAAATAAACAAACAATCAAATGTTTCCTTTTTATAATATTTGTATTGACACACGATTGACAACTATGTTTAATAATTATTATGATATTTGTTTCAGAACTCTTCTGGCGGAATCGGAGATGATGACGATGTGAGGATCACATATTGATGTCTTAAGTTTACGCGAATGTTACTAAATAATTGTTTAGTTATTCCAAATAATGCAAACGGTAGTTATTATATCTTGTTGTCTTGAGGTGTTATGTACATTTTTTTTATTTTAATTGTGATTATCACTGGGTTCCAAGCAGATTTGGGTCATCCTTGTAAGGAATCGGTGTTCTCTAGCAAGGATTTGCGCTTCATCAAATCTAATGTAATAACAGGGACAATATTCAACATGCTCACAGACTGCGACACGTCGGTGTTTCCTATCAGTTGTTCTTTAACGCGAGTCTTTGTAGATCTTATAGTTTGCCCTATATAGATGGGTCTGTCACAAATCCAACTTATATACTCCTGCATCTTATAGGGGGACACTGATGGTATCAACTGACTAATGTTCTTTAGTGGTTTAAAATAAGTTTTTATTGAAGCTAAAGCACTAGAGAATATAGCCAATTTTAGCAGTGACCCCTTTTAAATATGGTAGTATTGCAGGTAAGCGCTCCACAGTGGCTGGTTTTACTCTGCTTATGTGGAACAGACGGGGAACCCGACGCTATTTTTCTCGCAGAACTTTCTTTTCAACATGTCATGAATTTCGGCATCCAGGTCTCGCTTGTTACAGAGGCCTCGTGCTCTCTACGACAAAGATTTACCTACGGTAGATAATTGCGTTGGACGGTGATGAGAATTGCCATATATACCGATACCTATCTGTATGGATATATTCTTCAAACAGTATGACATGGTATTGTTGTGATTTCGGATGATCAAATCACCTATTATGATGGAGCTAAGCAAAATGTGGAGTTATGTGTGGAAAGAAATCTCCTTGTGGCTAACACGGTATTCCCTCATAAGGATATACATTTGTATACATGAAGAAAGAACGACCAAACGAGTGTGATAGATCTGATTTTGATTGATAGTAGGCAAGCGTTTACTGGATACGCGCGCCTTTAGAGGTCCTAACCTTGATACGGTCCACTACTAGGTTGTTAGCCGAATAGGGTTCTGTTCAAGGGGTGGCGACATCTGACACATCGTGTTCCATTTGGAGAACTCGAAAGGATAAAGAGTGAAAAGTTGCAAGATCTGAACGTTAGAGGTCTGTATGGGAATCAGGTTCTGGAGAGGTTGGCAGGACCATCCTACTTGTTTTTTGCAAGTTTTGAAAGAAAGTATGATGGGTGTAGCGAAAGAGTTCTGTGGAAGTTCAAAACTGTCCAAGTAAATGAGTTGAGATGCATGTTGTGATGAGGAAGTGAAAGTTGCAATTGAAAGGATGACGAAAGAATGGGTAGACTATGTTTCATCTGCAAACGAATGATAGTATGAGAGATACGAAAAGAAATATATTGTCGTTGTAGGAATGCCACTAGAATCTTAATGAAAAAAGAGCGTGAAAGAATACGAATAAAAGCGGAGAAGAGGGTGGCGAATAGCTTCGAGGCGAACACTTTACTCTTCTGGAGGGAGGGAAAGAAGTGTGGGAATTGTTCGGTAAGCTCAAGAATGAATAGGATGGTGACATTCTTACAAACATCGAAAGTATGTTAAAATGATTGAGTGAATATTTTGGAGATATGTTCGAGTCCGTCCGGGATGATGCGTCGGTCACTGACTCAGTAAGTGATAAAGTGGCCGGGGCAACATTCCAAGACATCACATTTCACGAGGTCGTGTGGGCGATACGATATATGAGAAGTGGAAAGACTACGGAATTAGATACAGTTAGTATTGAAATTAGCAAATTAGCTGGCTCAACCGTCTGGGTGCTATTTGGGCCCTCAGCAATTCGCGATGGGGGACCGTAAGGGTGCCCGATTACTGGCGACGTGCTGTCACCGTGCCCTTGTATAAAGGCAGGGGTTTACGTATAAACTGCAATATGAACTGTATGGAATGCTATAGGGACATCAGCTTGATCAACTTAGCTTCGAAAGTGTAAAAGTAAATTAAATTAACTTCATGCCTATAATCCCCGAAGATGCAGTGATAGGACATCCACAAATCGTAAGTCCAGTGGATATACTAGAACATCCACGATTAGCCAAGGCACTTAGGCCCATGATGTCATAGATGGTAAGCCCATGAGCCACTTCGGGCACATTTCAATCATGGACAATGTAATGCGTGTTCAGAGTAATCTGAAAAACATTTTAATAATAGTTGCCCGACCTGGAGAACGAATCCAGTACCCCACGTGGCTAACCGTCTTAGCAGGCGACACCCGCACCGTTACACCACATAGGCGATTTTCGAAAGTGTATTGCAGAGTAATTGAAAGAAGAACGAATGGAATATCTGAAGGAGTGTTATGGGAGTCACAGGGGGATTTCAGGTCAGGAATACGATGCACGGATAAAGCTTGCTCACACCGTAACATATTGATGAAGCATCTGAGTGTAGACCAAAAAGATTGCGGCGGTTTCGTTGATGTAGAGAACGCAAATTTTAGAGAATTGTGCGAAATAAATTTTGAGACACATTACCCAGCCATGGGATAGAAGAGTGTGTGTTGCTTGCTTTGAAATCCATATATTTGGATTGCAAAGCATGCGTGCGGGTGGACGGCAACATATTGCCCTGGTTTAATGTCAATATTGTTGTCAGCTCGCCTGTTTATTCTATATCTGGATAAGTGAGCGAATGGGCGATTTAGTGGTGAACTGCCTGCTTTATGCAGATGATGTTCCTTTAGGCTCCAGTCCATCTTAGATACAAACACTAATCACAATTATGAAAGATGACGGTGAGTATATGGGCTTACAAATGAATGTGAAGAAAACTAAAGTTTTGGTATTTGAAAGAAAAATATATAATAACCAGAACGGACGTAAGAGCAATGGTCAATGGCGTAGTTTTGGACCAAGCGAATGTGTTTTGATTACGTTTTTAGTGGGGATGGAAGGTGCACCGCAGATGCTGAATGATGAGTGTGTGCAGAGAACAGAGTGGATGGAGTGTTAGGGAAATTGCTTAAAAGCGCAGTAAACCAGGGCGCCTGTTTTGCCCTGAATAATAATGTGCTAGTACCAATGTTACTTTGTGGAAGTGAGAGTTGGGTACATCAGAAAGTGCTTGGAAATAGAATAGACACGGTCGAGATGAGGTTGTTTCGAGAAACATGTGACGTAAACGTCGCCGACCGTGTCCGCAGTATTGAAGTGAAAGAGAGCTTAGGTATGAAAGCAAGTGTCGGTGTAAACATGACAAAGGGTATGCCCGGTACCCGTTTGAAGAGAGTAATTAATGTGGAGGAGGCAGGGCAGGTATGTAGGGAACGTGGTGACGCATTCCATTCTCTCTGCCTGTCCCATAAGGGAGCTCGCGTGATGATGTATTGTTGCCGTGTTAAAAATATAAAAATGTTTCTAGAAGCGGTATCCATAGGCTGCCATACAGTCCTTTAAACGTTGAGGCCAGCAATCAATAGAAGCACGCACTCTTTCCATTGGGAAATTTGTCGCCGCCAAACGTATGGATTGTTTCAGGGACTCCTAATTATCATGAGGTTTAGAGCAAGCTACACTGTCTAAAACGGACCATTAATCATAATTCAGTGTATCAAAGCCGAGACGAGGCTACGGCCAGTCTTCAGCTCCGATGAAGTACGAGAAGTTCTCTTCCAACCAACACCGCACTGCTGGTCATCTCCGCAGAAACTGTGAGGGGTTACGGGCATCGAGGCGAACCTCATAACCCGGGTTGGGTCGCAAGGGGACGACTATCCCCTTGGTAGCGGGGTCGCAATAAAATTGCGGTTTGCCATCCTGGCTTTTGTCTCAGGGAAATGTAGGCCCATTTAGGGCCTGTGTGTTATGTGGTATGTTGTGACTGTGGTGAGTAGCGATTGGGTGTGTCATGCGTGCGCATGTGTGGTCCTCGTCCGGATAGCTGGACACGCAGTCCCTAGTCCGCTTGGTGGATCACGG
>JAFELO010000514.1:547674-607124 GCA_017140195.1 Eumaeus atala
AGATATTATTTCAATATTTTATTCTAATGGTAAAACAATTTTTCAAACCGGTCCAGTAGTGACGAGCCTCTTCAATGCAAGAAAAAATAAACAAACAATCAAATGTGTCCTTTTTATAATATTTGTACTGACACACGATTGCCAACTATGTTTAATAATTATTATGATGTTTGTTTCAGAACTCTTCTGGCGGAATCGGAGATGATGACGATGTGAGGATCACATATTGATGTTTTATGCGAGTGTTACTCAATACAATAAAACAACTTTTATGTATTTTATCGCGGTTTATATTTTTATTTATCTATCTTCTTTTGTTGTTTCGGTTAACGCAGACAGTACTTTGTATTGAGAAATATTCGGCCTTACCATGAAAATAAACATACTTAGTCAGTTATATTTTTGAATTTCGACATAGTCACCATGAAGTTCGATGCACTTTTGCCATCTCCCATTCGAAACATTTAGACCCTAGAAAAAATGATTCTTCCTTAGAATCAAAATATAGCCTACTGTTGTGTTGACTTCGTCGTCTGTCGAAAATCTTTGAACTCCAAAGTGCTCTTTTAGGTTAGAAAAGAGGCTGACGATGCCAAATCAGGTAAATGAGATTGAAGGGGCAATAATTTAAAGCCACAACTGTGGATTTCAGCGATTTATTGCACAGACGTGTGAATACGAGCGTCATCTTGATGAAACAGGAGTTTTCTTCTGAGCATTTCTGGACGCTTTTTTTTCTTTCCTCCCGGAAATGACATAGTGAGACACAGGAGTAATTAGAAATTATAGTCAAACAAGCCTTTCGAGATAATTAATCACAATCACACCCTTCGAGTCCCAGAATACTGAAGCCATTACCTTATTTGCCGACAAAATCGCCTTAGCCTCTTTAGGGGATGGTGAACCAGGTCTTATCCACTGTTTCGATTCGCAGTGTCGCGTGAAATAGTTAATCGCGTCCTTTTTTGTTCAATTGAAAGCAGTCAGCGAACCTACCTCTCAGACACCTTATGTAAACCCAATTCGACGACTATAGTGTTTTGAGTTTGTTTCATAAAAGATCCCTGTAATCTATAATCTGTCTAATTTCAAATCTGCGGTCTCTCATAATTAAATCAAGTGTTTTCTTAATAGTTTCGTCGGTAGTCCACGTCGAAGGCATTCCAGAGCGGGTTTCATCTTTCACATTCTCGACGACATAATTCTGCTATCGAATTCTGCTACCCAGTACTTAGAAGATTCCGCCCCGTTCTATGAATAAGATAGAGCGGAATCTCCTAAAGTACTATCAATATCGTCATGGATGACTTTCGGTGATAGTCCTTTCTTATGGAGGTAATTAATTACCCCGCTTGATTTGCACCATTTGCAGAAACGATGTTTGTTAAAAAAAATATAAAACCACAACAAGGCATCGACCACGTTTCGTACTTTACACTTTTGACTTGTCTGAACTGAAATAAATAACGATTTGATTTTTAAAATTGAATGTATATTATGAATGTTAGGCCTAGTGCTCTTCAATCCAATTGGTGTTATGTCTTGCCGTCTTGAGGCTAAGCCTTTGCTGGGGTTGCAAGCAGACGGAAGAATCCAGCTATCTTTTTAAATGTGGAAGTTTTTTTCAATTACTGTAGCCTCACGGATCATCCCTGAAAGGAATCGGTGTTCTCTAGTGAAGAGTAGTCTCTAGCGCTTTATTTCTAATGTAATGACAGCGGCCAAATTCGGCATGGTCACAGATTGCAGATTTTTTTAACACGTCGGTGTTTCATATCAGCTATATGTTTTTAATGCCAGTTTTTATAGATCGAATAGTTTGCCCTGTGTAAGAGGGTCCACAGTCAAAATCCAGCTTGTGTACTCCTGCGTCTTGTAGAGGGACGTGGCATTTCACTGATGGTAGGAATTGTCTAACGTTCTTTGTCGGCTTAAAATAAGTAGACAGGAGGAGATAAGGAGCAGACGGGGCTCCAGAACCATGTTGTCTCGCAGAATTTGCTTAACACGTTGAAGTTTGGCATCCAGGTCTAGCTTGTCATAGGGCCCTCTGAAACAAAGATTTACCTACGGTAGATTACCGATATATACAGATTTACCTATCTGTATGGATATACATTCCATAAACAGCATGACCCAAGGTATTGTTGGGATTACGGATGATCAAAACTCCTAGGATGGTGATGGTAAGTAGATTGTGGAGCTTTGTGTGCTATAAGGATATACAATTGCATACTTGAAGTAGGAACGACCGAAAGAGTGTGATAGATCTGATTTTGATTGATAGCAGGCAAGTGTTTAATGGATACGCGAGCCTTCAGAAGTCCTTACCTTGATACAGACCACTATTTGGTTGTTAGCCGATACAAAGGTCTGTTTAAGTGTTTAAGTGGCGGCGACATTAGAAACAGCGCTTTCAATTCGGAGAGCTTGAAAGCATAAGGGCAGTATCCATAATGAATAGGATTAAGTCTAATGTAGGTGACATTCTTACAAGCACCGAAAGTGTGTTAGAACGATCGAGTGAATATTTTGGAGATACGTATGATTCTGTCCAGGATGATGCGTCGGTCACTGCCTCAGTAAGTGATACAGTGGCCGGGGCAACATTGCACGAGGTCGTGTGGGCGATATGAAATATTAGAAATGGGTAGGATATCTGCAGGATTAGATATTGTTAGTGCTGAGATTATCAAATTTGGTGGCTCTACGGTCTGGGTTTTCTGGGTCTGCAATACGTGCTGGAGGATCGTTAGAGTGACGACGTAAGGTAATCGTGCCCTTGTATAAACGCAAGGGTTCACGTGTGTACTGCAATAGCTATGGGGCCATCAGTTCAGCTTCGAAAATGTATTGAAAAATGATTGAAGGAAGAATGCAAGGGATGTCCAAAGAAGCATTGTGAGTGTCACAGGGGGGTTTCAGGTCAGGAAGAGGTTGTTTGGATCAAGTTTCCTCACTCCGCTACATCGTAGAACATCTGGCTGTAGGCCAAAAGGTTTTCTGTGGTTTTGTTTGTTCAGAGAAAACATTACACAGAGTTGTGCGAATGAAACTTTGGGACACATTACCCAGCCATGGGATAGAAGGGCGTATGTTGCTTGCTTTGCATTTTTTTTCATACCTTTGGATTACAAAGCATGCGTGCGGTTGGACGGCAACATAACGCCCTAGTTTAATGTCACTATTTATTCCATATCTGGATAAGTATCTGCAGTGATTGATGTCTTTAAATGTGGTGAGGAATTCGAATGGATGACTTGGTGGTGAACTGCCTGCTTTATGCAGATGATGTTCCTTTAGGCTCCAATCCATCTGAAAAGCAAACACTAATCACAATCATGAAATATGATTGTGAGAATATGGGCTTACAAATAAATGTGATGAAAAGGAAAGTTTTAGTATTTGAAAGATAAATAACCAGAACGTACATAAGAGAAGTGGTCGATGATGTAGTTTTGGTATAAGTGAATGAATTTGTGCCTCGCAATACCAGCTCCTTTTATATGACCATATCAGTAGAGTGTCTGGAATCATGGATAACCAAGCTCTTTCGGCCTGCACGGATATTATTCTTAGCCTTACGTAGAGATGTCACGTGATTGTGCATCTCCGACCTTTGTTTATGTGTTTTGTATCAGTGTTTTGGGGAATTATTCACTAGATAGAAGTATTAAAAAATCCACTCATGAGGTTCGTTACATTATAACTAAAATTTAGTAATATTTTCAGGACCTACCTATCACCGGATCCTGGGAACACCAACGTCCCGAAATATAATCCATCAATATCGTTTAAACATTACATAGATTTTTTGATACACATTATTTTTAATTTTATTTTTAATTTATTTCCTACTTAAGTATTAGTAGTTTATAGTTAGTTAATATACCTTGATAATAAATTACATAATTTGGACGACTCTCGCGATGTGTGTGAAGCTTCCGATTTGCAACCATTTTAATTGATTTTATTTTTCAATTTCCATTATGCATAATTTGAAGCAGCGCCGATGTGAACGGAATTAAATTTATAAGTAAATATTTTTATGATTTAATTTATAAATAACTTGTACTATGTTTGGTTTAAGTTTTTCTGTCCCCGTCTATATTACCGTAATAAATAAATAAAATGCTCGTCAACAAGTACCGGACAAACTTGCGTCTGAAGTCGAGTCTTTGTTAGCCAAAGTCCATATATCCATCAAAAGATTGCGCACTTACCTTTAAAAACAGTCTTTTTGAGGGTTCAAATCACTTCCCTAACGGCTTCACCTACTATTGGAATTCTTGGCATCGACATGCAAATCTTCACACCGCGGGTTATCTATTTCGGCTTCCCAAGAACTTTTATTGTACTGCATTTTTTGGAAAGCAAAGATTGCAAAATAATTTAAATTTCTCAAAACATTGGTTTTATTCAAAAAGAGTACTTCTTGTGTGCTTTTACAGATATCATGGACGCATATAGCGGTGTGTCTGTTGAGTTACTTTCTGAGCGTCTTGTTAGATACGGCGTAGATATACGTATTTGTAAATATATCAGAGAATTCCCTAAATATAGGAAAAATATTTTTGAGTTGATGAATGGTAAACAAGTTCGTAGAACCTGTCATGATGGTTTGGCTCAAGCCCTATGTCACCTATTTTATTTAACATTGTCACTTTAAAAGTAAGTAGTCTGTTAGTAGCCCTGATTTGAAAATTATTCAGTGTGCCAATGATGTTAAAGAAGGTATTTTCCAAATTAAGGATACTTTGGTGCATTCTGAAAAAGTCTTAAATGAAATTGGTTTATTGTTAGCTTTAAAATGATTGATTATAAACCAGTCTTTTGGTTTGGTCCTGGTCTTTCCCCAGTGCAAAGGCTAAAATCGTGTTCTCTAGTTCTGTGCGGGAGCTGTTACTTTAGTTGTACTCAAGGTACAAAAGAGATAGTTATAGTTATATACCGTAGCTCATTTTAAGAATGGAACTCAAGGGTCTATAAAAAGATGTGCCGTGTCGGTTCGATCTGGTTCACAAGGAACGAATAGAAAATTTTTTTCAGAACACTGAACAAAATGCGGCGCCCAGTGCGCCTCGCCCGGTTAGCATAGTGCTGGCACTGCTGTCACGTCTCGATAAACGTGTTCGGAGTATGCTCGTGTTTCTAGAATGTTTAGTGAATTCGTCTTTTTTCTGCAATGTCTATCTAAAAGATTGATTTATCAAGTGAATGTTGTGCAAGTTGTATAGAGAAATCGACGGAATGTGTAGAAAATGAGGAAAATGCCTTGTTAAACAGTTCAAACATTTCTTTAAAGTTGATTCAAACTGAAATATTCACAACTCCAGCAGTGACAAAGAACTCGAAATATTTCTAGGAGAAAACGATTTAAAAAAATCATTACAACAAAAAAGGGTCTTTTAGACCTTATACTGGCAATATATATCAAGTTCTAAAAAATGCAGTTAATATCAAGTTTCTATAACGACAGGCTAGCAAAGGATTGAAAAAAATAAAAAATAAAGCTGGGATTGATTCACAAGTGTGTTCTCCAATTTCGTTTGATGGTCCTTCGTAAAGTAACATTTTTGATTCGTTCCCGTTTGATACAAATGAAGTGGAGTTAGTCAGTTACTTACACCTAATATAAATCTAATTTTCAAACATTTGAAAATCTTTACATAAAATTAATACAACACAAGAAGCTGATAAAGAAACTTACGTGTTATATAAAAATATTGATACACAAAATATTTTGTTTCCCTACTGATTGGAACATTTGTAATAAGATGTTGTCGTGAGTGTTATTATTCATCAGAGTATGTCTTTTGTAATAAACGAATCGATAAAAATTATTATACGTACGTATTTTTGTTTTTTTCTATGCGGTACTGGGCATGAAAGGCGTTGTATTCGTTTTCCACAAAATATAATCTTTACTTTTGTTAAATCCCCAGGCTAAGCCTAGCCTAGCTAAGAGGTAAGTACGTACATTCCTTAGCTACAATATAGTGCAAAAAATCTCGTGCATCTTTTATTCCGCAATTTTATCAGAACTTTTGACAGAGAGGTTCGATGACATATTAAATTAGAATAAACATATTAAAGTACCTTCACGCCTTTTATCCCCGAAGAGGTAGGCAGAGGTTTGCTAGTATATCCACAACTCGTAAGTCCAGTAGATATACCAGAACACCCACGATTAGCCAAGGCACTGAGGCCCATCATGTCCTGTAAGCCCCCTGTCCAGCGCGGGAAAGTTCCCTCTCCCTCTCAGAGGGGGAACTGTTCGTGGTCGGACGTTGAGATGACATAATGGCCAGATGTATCAGCGTTCTCCAGGTGAACGTCAACCACTCCGTCAGGGCTCAGGACCTTTTCTTGCAGTCCATGGCCGAGGGGGCGGTTGACGTCGCGATCGTAGCCGAGCCCTCCAACTCAAGCTGGGCTGGGGACACCGACGGCTCGGTGGTGATCATGGTGCGACCTGGAGCTGACCCCCCCCCCTTGTAGTCAGAACGAGGGGCCACGAGTACGAGGCGGCGGTTCTGGGAGAAGTTGCATTCGTAGGGGCTTACATCACTCCAAACCGCAGTTTAGCGGCCCTAGAACAGTTTCTCGAAGTTCTAGGATCGCAGGTGGGGCAGCCAGCCCCCATACAGATGCTCGTGGCCGGAGACTTCAAGGCGAAGTCCACAGCTTGTTGTAACCCGGCCACGAACCCGAAAAGGGAGGGAGGTGGAGATGTGGATGGTAGCTGCCGGACTGTCCCTGCTCAATATCGGGACAGCCAGTGCGATGATCGGGAGTTTCCGTGGTGGACGTCACTTTCGCCACGCCAGCCATCGCACGCAGATTGGAGGGGTGGAGGATGGTGACGGAGGTGGAGAGACTTTCGGACCACTGATACAAACGGTTCGAGGTGTCTCCGGCCCCCGCTCGTCCGACGTCAACGTCGTCGTCTTATAGGGTGCAGAGCCGGTTGACAGAGGAGGCCGCCATGGTCGGCCGTGGAACCTCTCGCCGCTATCGGATTTCGGGGTGGACGAGGTGGCTGGTCGGCTCTGCGACGCATTCTCCACAGTGTGCAGAGCAGCCATGCCGCCTGTGAAGAATCCGTCCCAGCGGCGGGCGCTCTATTGGTGGTCGGCCGAATTATCCGGCCTCCGGGCCGCCTGCCATGGGGCAAAGAGGCAGTACGCTTGGAGCTGGCAGAGACGCCCCCAGGACGTCGAAAGGGACGACAGGCTGCGTAGAAACTACATAGAAAAGGTGAAGATCCTGCAGCAGGCCATAGCTAGCTGCAGGAGCTAGTAGATCTTGAGACGGATCCCTGGGGCCACACAAGTGGCCGCGGAACAAGCTCCACGCGCAGTCGGCCCCCATCACGGAGTTGCTCCATGCCGGACCAACCGGGGAGGATCGTCGAGTAATTGTTCTCCGAAACACCCGTGGGCTTCATGCCCCCCAGGATGGCTCGGAGGACGTCGGACGAGGAGGGCGTTCCGCCACCCATAGCGGAGGCTGAAATGGAGGCGATTCTGACCCGCCTCCAGAGTAAGAAGAGGGCGCCGGGTCCAGACGGGGTGGACGGGAGAGTGTTAGCGATCTCGCTTGTGCACCTCAGGGACAGCCTCTGGGAAATTTTTGACCGCTGCCTGCGGTCGGCTATGCCTGTTGTATATTATGCAAAGGATGGGCTCCCGTCCATCCTTTGCATTTTAGGAAATTACATATAAGCCTGTTTAGAAGCAAATTGGATTATGTTTGTACTGTTCTTGCCAGTCCAAACACCCTCAAGAAACTAGACATTATTCAAAACCAATCGTTAAGATTATGTGGTGGTTTTACTAAATCTACTCATATTTATGTTTTAGAAAATGACTTGTATATACCTCCCTTAAAAATTAGAAGGAAATAAATATCTGTCTGATACATTTTTTTGAAGTATTTTCGCGGCGTAATGATTATTTATTTGAAATTATTACCGAATTTGATAATTTTATTCAATTTGGTGTGCTTTACTGGAATAAACACAACTACACATATTTATTTACTAGTTACACGAACCCTAAATACATCAAAATTGCACAGCATGATATTTGGCCTCCATATGGATACGGGGTTAACGTTCTTCTGAAATGGATACCATCACATGTTGTTGGCAATGATGTGGTTGATGCCTTGATCAATATAAACTTTTGCTTTAATGATTTTGTAGGATTTGAAGAAGAATAGGATAAGTACTTCCAACAAATTTTAGAGAATAGGGCCTTTGCTAACAAACCACCCAAGTGGATACGAAATACTCGGATACGAAAATCATCAAAAGAGATTTAACGCTCTGTTTTCGCATTCGTTCCAATCACATTCCACTAAATAATTTTCTTCTCCTAATGGGTAAAATGACCAACTCTAACTGTAAAACATGCAACCGACATGAAGACTTATATCATTTTCTTATAGAGAATCTGATAGAAACGAATTTCTCCCACTAGAATTTATGATGGCCACTAAATGTAAGCTCTGCGATATGGGCGACGTGAGAATGTGATGAAGCTTCCGAAATACTGGCGTAAAGCTTGAAGACGAAAGTCTTCGACCAGTACGTTCTCCACGTGATGATGACCTACGGGGCCGAAATATGGCATCGTAATTTAGGTCTGGTCTGCTAGTTTGCGGTAGCTCAACGTGCTATGAACGTGATATGTTGGGTGTTTCTCTGTCCGACAGAATTCGTAAAGAAGTCATAAGGCAGAGTCTGGTCACACACTCAGGAGAACAGACTGCAGATGGGCCAGTAAGGTTCTGTATTGGAGGACGCGCTTAGGAAAACGAATTGTTGGTCGACCGTTCTCCAGGTGGGAAGACGATCTCCGTGCAGTAGCCGGTCCGGGATGGATGCGAGTAGCAGGAGGTCGTCTTGGCGTTCATTGAGGCCCATGTCCAGCAGTGGACCGATAAGGCCTGACGAAACGATAAATGATGATTACACGTATTATTACAATTTATTATTATTATTCATTATTACATTTTCTATAAAAAAAAATTAACTTCAATTTCTTTAAAAAATCCTTTTTAAAGAAATTGAAGTTAAAAATTTGCAGTGTTTTTTTTTTTTTGTTGAGAATGAGTTTGAATATATTGTATTAATTTATTTTTGGTAGAATAGTTTGTTTTAACACCGAGTACCGACGGTAATGGCGTCCTGTCATATGTCTGTGATGATATCCTCGAGGAGGGCGTTGAATACGCACCCTACAAAGTTTATTAGAGCAGGCTGCAAGATTAGAAGGCATACCATTAAATCGCGCGAAAAGCGTCTGCAGTCGTCAATTTTAAGGTGGTATCCTATCGCTAAGTGGTAACTTCTCCGGCCTTGCCTTATAGTAAATATAATGATGGCGTTAAGAAAGTAGTTTTAATTTGAGTTTTTTTTTTTTCATTTCTTTTATTGTCCGTCCAATTTATGATAGCATATTTTTTTACATTTTCAGGAGGAAAGAAAAGCCAACATGGGGGATGATGTAAAAAAATTGTCGACAAACTACTTCGCTAACAATACCAAATACATTGAGGTAAAAAAGTTATAACATTCCTTTTAGACAATATATTTCTACAATTATATTTTTTTGCAATTATATTTTTTTTTTTCGAAAAAAAAAACGCTTCCTAAAAGTTCATAGATCTCGGCCATCAGCGCTGACGGTGCGCGTGCCGTCGGCGTGAGACTAAAATCAGCCTAAGTATTCGCTTTCTTATAATTAGTTTTTACAGGCCGAAGAAGAACTGCTGGGCGGTGATTATAATCCTAGTAAATTTGTAAAGGTAAATGTTATGAGTAGATCTTGTGTTTGTCCAACTATCCAATAGACCCGGCGTGATTATTTAACAAGTGAGAACCCCCACGGATACTATCTCATGGTATATGGATTCGTTATCTGGGCCATGACGATGATTATGCCGGACTTGAACTGAATAGAACCACACGGCATTTCATCGTGGTAGTCAGTGGCGAGGGTCCCAGGCACATCCTAAAAATGACGATACCTAGAGATTTGAGCAGATTTTGGCCACCTTTTGCCAAACATGTGTTTTTTGTATAGACTAGGGTACAGACGAGATATCGAAGCATTTTTACGACTACCGACGCCCACATAAATTACATATATAATGAACATCCACATAAATTACTATGATCCACACAATCCACATAAAATACTGATGTGTTTCCCTCCTCCCACCCCAATGGGCCACGCGACACTGAAGATGTCATTTTACGGCGGTATTATGTGAGCGAGAGGTAACTCCACGGTCGTGTCGGCCCATGCACTAAGCATGGCATTACCTCTCCTATGCAGCATGGCTCTACCTCGTTTTTGCCAATACGCTTTTAGTCTACTATATATTATTATTATTATTATTATTATTATTATTATTATTATTATTATTATTATTATTATTATTATTATTATTATTATTATTATTATTATTATTGTATATATAATGACGTTCCTAGCATACATACAAGTTTTGTTAATTATAACATAGTGGAACAGCCACAGTTGTCGAGATGTTATCAAAAGAGTGTCTTGGCGTGCTCTGTCCTTGTATGTCACTCGTTAGCTTGTAGGATCTGTTATTCGTGTTTTGTGTCACTATGAAATAGGCTGAAGACAGTCCGGTTGAAAAGAAAAATAATGTTTAGTTATGAAGCCGGGAGACTGCTCTTGAAAATGTTATTGTTCATTTAATTATGAGGCAGAAGTCTAAGAGCTTTATTTTCATTCTATAACAGAATTAATCTCAAAAGTGGTATTACAATAACATCTCAAGGAAACTGTTGTCCATATTATTTAATATTGTCAGTCTCGGTAGATGGCGCACAAAATCCATAAATTCCTACGGTGACTTGTTATGTAACAAGTATTGTTAGGAAGACCAGTTTCATATAAGGAAACATAATTCGGACGTAGAAGTCCTATGGTCAATCACACATAAAAGCCCATGTCCTGTATGTAGCATCAAATTGTGCAAATTGAGATGCAGATTCATCATCAACATCGGCCCATGTCCGCCAGCTGTTGTTTGTTGAGTATAAAATGGGAGGTGTTGCATATCTGTCAAGGTATTGATTGTTGTCATTAGGTTCGTTCTTACGGACAGGCTAAGATCGTATGACCACGCCGCCTCGTCTTTAGTAGTTTATTTTTCTTTGTTGTTTTATAAGGTATACGTCTTTAGTTCGCCATCTTTTTTTTTCCTTCCCTAGTTGTTTTGTCAATTGACAAAGTCTGTATAGTAATGACAGTTATGTCAGCTGATGCCTGTGTTAGACACATACAATGTCCAGTGCGGCCGTGAAGGTCATGAGATGAGGATACCTTGGGTGTGTACATCAGTGATGTGTTATAGCTTGGTATCGTAGTCGTGTTATACATTGGTAATATCCCTCACCTAGAGTCCATCTCTTAGAATGGTCACACAGCACCACATATGTCACCCTGGCGTAACAGTAAATTCTAGTTTTATGGGTTATATAGAATCATAATAAATTTAGGTTACTTATAATTATGTGTATTTTTTACCATTCACGTTGTAGTATCTTTCCCTTTTTAGAAAAGTGATAATAATTAGGTTTTTTTGTACAGGAGTCGCCATTTCATCAAGTGAATCCAAAGAAAGATATGCCCTCAATGTTCAGTAACCAACATTACATTCATCCACTTTTCTTCGACAGTTATTTAAGACGAGAAAGCATTCCACTTGTAAGTATTGCAGAAACTGCACAACCCGTAGACAATTATTCTTTATGCCACCGTGCAACTACTGATCATATCGTACCACTCCTGAAAGGAATCCGCAAGTGAAATGTGATGATTTTTTTCAGGAGAGCATAAATACCTACACTATAAGTTTAATAATAGTGCTAAATTATATAGTAAGGAGCAAATTATGCACCAACGTATCCTCGAGGTGTCAACATATTTATTTTCCTAATCTACTTGATATGTGTGCATCGTGTCTTTCCCTTTAGGCAAAGAGACTGTAAACAGGATACAGCTGAGTGGGATCGAATATCGTTGGGGGATGGGGGCAAGTACACGGATGCATGTTTGGTTGTATGTATTTTAGTGACATCTATTATAGGATTATAGAACCCGCGAAAAATTTAATAGGATTGTTGCTTCACAATGTCACTAGATGGCTTCGAAATATGACGTAACATAAGTCATCAGTAGCGTAGACTTGTAATACTAAATTATAATCATACCTAAATTTCTTCTCTATCAGTCTCAACGGTTATTAAATTCTCACCATTAAGATAAAATATAATTCAGTAGCGCTATAAGCTTATAGCCTTCCTCGTAAATAAACTATCTAACATCAAATATAGTTTACAAATCGGATCCTACTGTTCTTGAAATATTATAGTTTAAGTGATACATTTATTTGGAGATAAAATAACACTAAGAGCAAGATTAGGTCAAACAATGTACATGGATTGCTCCAGCGTAACGCTCTGACGCGCTTGTGTCGTTATCGTCCTTTCCCTCCAAAATCATGTTTAATTTTTACACGTTTTTTTTTTTCTAGACATTTATTGGGGTTTTTATTACAGTAAGATATGTCGACCCCTAAGGTACGATTGCGTAGATGTTTTTAACCGCTTCGGTTCATAATTCGATATGTGTGAATGAGATTTTATGATGTACTTACAAGAGCATAGGTTATTTTTTTTATTGTATGACTACCTTCAATAGACTGATAAGTAACCTGAAGACACGAAAGTTTTCGCTAGTCCGAAGGACTCCGCCTTAACAAGGCGGGAGCAATAGCGCCGCCAACGAGTAACAGGTACATTCCAAAAAGAAAATAGACTGAATAGTTTTCATTTGATAAACTTAGTTATATCTGCAATATTATTTGTAGGAGAACTGGGACGCGGGAAAAAAAGAACTCGAGATGAAAATGTTAAAAGATAGGAGGAAGAAAAAGCTACTGGTAAAATGTATTATTAAGATGTTACTAGAACTTGAACTGTTGTAAGGGGTGTTATGGGTTCTTTGAAGCACCCTACACGTCTATTATAATAAAATAATAATCATATCTCTGGAATTATCGCACCACGTTTGCCTAATCCTGTGGTATAATACCGAAAGGACGCGTTACAGGTACTAGACAAAAGAAGAGAATTTAATTCATATTTTACAAAAATTAAGATTTTTATTATAGATATTAATAATAATACATATATAAACATCCGTGACTTAAGTGGGATTTGAACCCACGACCAACGGAGCCACCCGGTCGTCGTCTATGTTCAATCGGAAAAAAAAAACTTCATCACTAAGCTACATGTATGAAGCGCCACTTTTCATTTCCGATATAGAAAATAGATAATAAATACTAAAATTGCTTAATGTTACGGGCACCGTTCTCTTCGTAGGATATATCTACGAGTATGTGTTCTTTGGTGGTCTCTCTGTTTATTTTATCGGCAAGACAACCTCTTTTAAAGTAATTTGATAATGCTTGCATGAAAAAATATAACGTCGTACTGTGACCTGTTAGCAAGAGGGCTTAAAAAGTCCTCTCTTTTACTCGCTCGGGCGAGGTGTCGTCATAGATGAAATAGATGACTGTTTAGAGACAACCAATTTTTTTAACGAATGCTTTTAATTTGTTCTGCAATAAAAATCCGTTTGCCTTTTTTCCAGGGGACTAAAGTCGTGGTAGAGCCTGGATTAAGCTTGTATACAATGTTGTCAGCATTGAAGAAGATATCGCCGAGACTTTTGTACGCCATAAATAAAAACAATTAAATATTCGTGATTTATTATTTACTGTCCGCGTATGCTCGCGCGTAGCCGATGTACACCCCTAGATCCTTTTTTTTGTTGACGCATTTACGCGCCTTCATTGGTCCTGGGTGGGGTCCAGTGGTGTGCGGGACTCGCGGTATATTAGTGTCCAATACCGACAGTAGCCACCGCGAGTGCCTTCGGTGCTGCATTTGGTGAGGTGGCCCGTCAGGCCCTGTCGGCTGGTTAGTCCTCCTAAGGGAATGACTCCACCTCCACAGATGGGGTCGTCCTGTAGTACACAACTACTTTGGAAAAGTAAAATGGGGTGAGGTTCCCATCCTCGCTCCTTGCCCCGTGCATAAAGGGGGTACAAAGAGCAACCACCTCCTCGATTCAATTGGCTTCGCCCAATGTGACTCGGATCACACCAGGCTACTGAGCACCACCGCCGCTTCAAGGTTGAATTGAGCCATGGTGGGGACACCCCAAAATCCTCAGATAGGTAAGTCTATATAAAAATTAAGTACAATCGTTTCAACGATTTGACCGCGATGACGTCACTAACAGACACATACTAACAAAGATACTTTTGCATTTTAGTATTAGTAACGAAGTCGTTTTTGATAGATATTATTTACTAAAGAAAATAATAGTCATTTTTTGGGATTAAATGTAACACTACGTTATCCCATATAATTGATGAAGTGTATTATCATTGAAAATTCATGATGTCACTTGATGCATTACAACTATTTACACTATTTCCACTTTTTGTTAAAATAAAATACATTTAAGTGTCATACCGGTTTCGATTTCTCATCATCAAGTATATGTACAATACAAAATAATATATGAGGGTACTTAAATAAAAATATCTAACGCTAAACAAAATGGGACTTGGTTATAGTTGCAACCATATCCATGATTACTAATGATTGCCCTTAGACCGAGATTTGATATTAATTACAAAAAACATTCGATTTACTTTGTGACTATGTACTAAAGTAAAACCTTTGAGTATAGCTAAAAACGAAATGGCATTGTTACTTAAGTGCATTGACATCTACACCAATATTATAAAGAGGGAACATTTGATTGTTTGTTTGATTATTTGTTTGTTTGCATTGAATAGGCCCCGACACTACTGAAGTTTGTGAATAGCCGGTTACCCAGGACAGGAGGACAATGCATCGACGAAAATTGTGCTGATGTTTATGTCGGTTGACCTGAAATGGCACCGACCGTTCGTTTTTTACTTCATTGTTCATACATTAGGGGGATTTGAAAAAATATTTTACACTAAGAATCCTATACTATCTGTGAAGAACATAGGCCATATAACATTTAAAAAACGTTAGGGATCAAGATGAAAATTTCAATAATGTAACCAAAGCATAAGATAAGAACAAAATATCAAAATAAATACTACCTACATCCAAAACTAGCTGTCCCGACAAACGCTGTTCTGTCATAAATTCAATTTGTTGTCATGGTAACGCATAATGTGTTGCCATGACGGCAAAAATGTCTGTTTAAAAGGCCGAAATTAAAATTTGTACTTTTTAATCAATACATCTACAATAGTAGGTCATTCATTATCGGCCCCTATCGATCATAGGCTTCCTTCAATAAACGCGAAGACGACCGATCTCCTGTTACTCGCATGCGTCCAGGGCCGGTTACTGCACGGAGACCGTCTTCCCACCTGGTGAAGTTCGACCAGCACTTAGTTTTCCTAAACGTGGCCTCCAATCCAGAACCTTGCTGGCCCATCTGCCATGGTTATTCTGAGTGTGTGACCAGCCCATTGCCACAGCGAGGTTATTGGTCGCGGGGTATCGGATACTTTAGTTATCTGCCTTATGACTTCATTGCCAATTCTGTCGGACAGAGAAACACCCAACAAAGCACATTCAATAGCCTGTTGAGCTACCGCAAACTTGTGGACTAGTCCTAAATTAAGAGGCCATTTTTCGGCCCTGTAGGTCAACATTGGAGAACGCATTGGTTGAATACTTTTGTCTTCAAGCTTTGCGGTATAGGTGACGTGAAAATGAGACGAAACTTCCGGAATGCTGCCCAACCTAACTGAATCAGCTTACATCTCGAAATTATGTCTACCTAACTGCGGAGTTGTCCGAGGTAGACGTATTCGTCTACGACTCCGAGAACAGCACCATCGACATTAACCGGCCTAGGGAGGACGTGTTCGTTGAACATGACCTTTGTCTTGTCCAGGTTCGTCCTAAGGTCAATACGTCGGGAGGATTTATTTAGGCTGTGCAACATTTCCTACAAGCTCTCCAGGAGTGGGCCAAAATATTTTTTTCTATTTAGCTAAAATAGTAGGTCCGTGACACAAAGTAAAACAATACCTTTTCATTTTGAGCCACTGATTACATTAGTTTAGTCGAGTGTGTGTGTGTGTGTGTGTGTGTGTGTGTGTGTGTGGGTGTGTCAGTGTGCGTATCGTTTCATTTATGAATGTTTAAGAATGTGCAGCGGCTGGTCGTCGACTTGGTAATTGTCGGGTTGATACATCGTGCCCACTTCCCGCGGCCGTAAAATGACCGCTCTGTTGCTGCGTTTCGTGAGGTTTGTGTGTCAGTGGCCTATTGGAGGTGAGAAGGAAATGAGGGCAGTGCATCTGCATCGTAAAATATGCGCATGTCGTCGGTGATGATCCGTCGGTGAGGATCGGATTGATCGTTTGACCCATTATACCAAAAAAAAAAAAAAAAAACATCCCATTCTTGTCTTTTCATTCCATTGATCATTTTACAAGTTGTTTGAACATATATTTATACTACATTTTTTACATTATGACATGCTGATAAGTTGTCCTTCGAGTCTCCTGATCTCCAATGGGTCTCCAGAATCTCGTAAACCACGCGACAATACAGTCACGCGACACTTTATTGTGATATCATGTCTGAGAGAAAGGGGAGGGACAGCCCCCCTCTTCTCCCAAACAAGAAATGCGACGTCATAGCTGACACATTACGGCTGTGACACGGAAGCGAGGTACCTTCCCTGTCGTGCCCGCTAATTCGGCTGCAATTAAGCATTACACAATTATGTTAGTCTGAACGTCTATTCGGAACAGTCCCCCATGAGAGATGTGGTAGAAAATGCACAGTGGACTATCATTTCCATACAAGGTAAGAGTTTCAAGCATCCAGGAAATATTGGATAGGTCAAATGGCTGTTATTGCAGGCACTGGCTCTAAGGTGGGAGTAGTAACACGTACGTGAAGGGACCTGCACAGAATGGGTACGTGCAGCGATGACCTGGTGTGAAGTACTGATTGGTAATACCGAGCACACCTTGCTTCTGGGAGGCTTATACTTCCTTCGTTCAGTTTCGCTTGGCACATGTACAACTTCGCTTACATGTTCCAAGCGAAACTGAACGTTACTCAATGTGTCCATGTCAAGAACTCCTGTGCTTCCTGAGTCCGTTACGGAAGTGATCTAATAGGTTTCATGGCACTTCCGTAACGGCTTCAGCGATAGGGACAGAGCAAATGATGATTTTAACGGCGAACGCCCAAACTTGTACCTTTCAGGTTATCAGTCGGTCCCTTTCCGCAACTTTGGCTAGCAACGATCTACTTCTGATACAATGCTTATAATATTAGTAAGAAGTAATATAATCACTATAAGTACCATGTTACATTGCAGTGGAATTGGGCCGGCACGTCCTGCGCGATACCTCTCGCTCACATGATACCGGCATAAAGTGACATCTTCGGCGTCTCGTTTCGTGCGGTTTGTGAGCAGCCGGTGGTCTATTAGGGTAGGAGGAAAAGGGGGCAACGCATCGGCATAGTAATTATGCAGATGTTCATGGGCGTCGGTAGTTACTAAAAGGCTCCGATCCGAAAAAAGTAAAGTATTGGGAAACTGGAAACACTTCCTACTCCTCCTACTTTTCTACCGGTTAATTCGTTGCGGATCCCAAGGCAGTTGATAGCGTTCCCTCAGGCTCACTGGGCTCATATCGAGGGGCCATAAATAGTGGCAGATATAAGAGCTAGAGAAGCATCGATGGGTAAATGTGGTAAGTAAAGCCCGTTTAAAATGATGTAAAATTTCGGAGTATGTTTTGATATCGTGTTGTGTAAAATCTTCTTAAAATACCAACGTCAAGCCACCATTATAAGCTTATGGTTGCTGTGGGCGGCCGTTTACGTTCCGTTGTAATAAAAAATAGTTACAAGCACCTTTAATGACACCATTTAAATTTCAATCAATTTCAACGCGCGGGTATAGGATAATCGTATGGATCGATAATTAGATTGTTCGGTTTTTGCCAAGGCGGTGTTGCTCCTTTACAAAACTTTTTTCGCAGGACTTTGTAGCTTTTCAGAACTTCTGCCTTAAGTGACGCGTTCCCTGGCTCCTCCAACGTTGACAGCATCTCTCTTAGGGGATCCTTCAGGATTCTCTGAGTTTTCATTCTCTGAACTTCGTCGTATAGATACTTAGTGACAACGGGGCGGTGTGCTAAGTATTGGGAGATTTCATTCATCATTGTTGCGTGGTGTTTTGTTGATATCTTCACATACTTATGAGAATATCTACGAACTATTCCGCTATTATTCGAAATTTCCGTATCACTGGCATTTTTATAACTAACAGTAGTTGAGACTGTGTCGTTATAGTCATAGTGTCTTGTATTCGTTGATATTGTGGTTCGGGTGTCGTTGACGATCGTGCTCGGTACACACTTACATGTATATACAAACAGCTGAAAATATAGTTATACTTAATACGTTATATTAGTTGGTTCATTACGACACGCATTACTCAAATACCTAAAGCACGGCCATTACGATATGCGTGACTTAAGTAGCGTATTATTGGACGGCGCGAATATATCGCTGTACTCTGTCGAGGAACGCCGTTGTTATTAGTCACAGCCCTGCACAGATTGCACTCGCGTTTATTTGCTTCGTAGCTCACATCCTGCAAGCGGAGTCTGGAGTGCATCTCAGAAATAACATAATTCTACACACTAGGCCGTCAATGCATCTCTCGCTCACATTGTACAGCCTCAAATTTAGAGATGTGGTGTCGTGTTTCATGCGATTTGAGCTTCCTCGTCACTCACTGGAAAAGAGAAGGATGGCAACATTATATGAGTATGACTATTCCGATGTGAATGGGAGGTGTTTCATGCGGTGTGCGTTTCCCTTTGACCCACTGGAAAGAAGAGACGGCAACACAAAGTGTACACAACTATTCCGATGTGAATGAGAGTCTGTATAGAGCCACAGTATCCGGTAACCCCTAAACAATACTTTCATATATTTTTATGCAATTAGTTAAGAAGTTGCTATAAAATTCGAAGACTGTTGACACCACCTTCGTAGTACCCGATCAATATCATAATAGTATGTCATGACAGTCTTGTTTCCCCGGTACCTTCCCATCATCCAAATTAGCTTCTGTTATCCTATCATCTGCCATTATTTCAACAAGACCGAACCAACGAAGCATGCCCTTTCACATTTTCGTACACATCGACACTTTCTTTCATACTTAGCGTCTCTCATTTCATAATCACGAAAGCGGGGGGCGAGGGTTGAGCCACAATTTTTCGCAGCGACCTCATCTCGACCGCGTTATAATCGTCGTTTCTGACATAACTCTCTCTTCCATACGATTAATATTAAAAATAAATCTTACAATAACGTAGTGTAGTGTTATGAAATTCAACATTGCAGCATGAATTTATAATTAACTTGTGGTAGATAAACGGTTTGCTATTTTAATTTGATTACTTTATTTTTATTAACTTACCAGCTGTGCGCCGTGGTTCCACTCGCATATGGTGTGGAAGAAATCCCTGATGTTAGCTTACAGTAACAAAGTTTAATACAAGATATGAACCCCAAAACCACATCCTTGGGTCGCGAATTTCGTGAAACCCCTTCTTAGAGAGCACCCTTTTTATGGAATAGGGGAGAAAACGAGCAATCAATGCCTTTTCACGACTACTGACGCCCATGAACGACATGCGGCGGTACTGTGAGCGAGGGCCACCTCCCCGGTCGTGCAAGCAGGTTTTTTTCTTTTTTAACGGTAATGGCCCACCACACTTTCCTACCATTGTTACTTCTGTGTCTCCAGGCCCTTTGACCCTATGATATGATCGCAGGGAGCCCGACGGAATGCTGAAAACTGCCTTGGGAGGATACAGTGTCATGTACTGTGCATGCCACTACCTCTTCCTAAATATCTCTTTTTCTTTTAAAAGCCCCACCCCCATGGAAACTCCTAGCATATGTAGTTACTGAGGTTACGTGATGAGTGTGTAATCGCCCTTTCGCTTTTACTTAGATATAAGACTAGCTGTCCCGCAAGACCCGCGTGAACATTGTGCAAAACCTGACACAATTGAGGAAGTGTTTGGTTAGAGACAACTGTTTACACGGGGGAAACCGCGGGGCACAACTATAATATGTATAAATATAGTCCCGTGAAACGACGATCGATCAATCGAGCATACCCCGCTGATACCACTGCCGTCCATCGCAGTCGGTCAAATACAATATGAAAGTACTACAAAAATACAAGATACACGATTTCATACTGAACTGCCATCATAAAACGTCCTTGATCATACATAAAGATTTTTTCAATCTTATGTGCATGATTTAAAGTTTTACAAAGAGCATAATTTATATTGTGCACACCTCTTATACAGACTGTTTTGAGACGTTGAGGGTGTACCTTGGCACTTTTAAAACCCAATGCAAATGGGGGAGGGGTGTTCTAAGTTTGGTCTGTTTCTGTCTGTGCCATTGTAGCCAGTGACCCAAACAAGTGAACCAATTTGGATAAAAAAAAATTCTGTAAGAAATGTAATTTCTATAATCGAGAGCTATGTTCCATAATTGATTCATTTTGTGTCTTTTTTATTTTTTTATTTAGTTTTTGTATATCAATACAATAAGACAATAATTTTGTCTACACTATTTGACATTTAATAAAATTTCACACAATCAGCAGTTGATATATTTATTCTTTCAATCATTAAAAAATCTTTTCCAACACCCCTGAATTATCCCACTCTGGTTCATGATGTTCTAAGCCAAATGGATCTATATCCAATATTTTCATTTAACATATTCCATGGCCAATCGAAATCATGTCCAACCCCATTCCACATTGTTACTGAACATAAAATCTTCTGCCTTCAATTTCCTTAGACTTGGCGGTAAGCTCTCATCTGCAAGCTCATTATAGGACCATGGTAAAACATGGGACACGCCATTTGGATCTATAAGTATGTTTGAATCAATGTCATTTCCAATGTTCAACTTATCATCTTGAAACTTTCTATACAAATCTTCAAAAGACTGATGGGGTGTATCTGGTTGTGGCTTCTTAGCCGTAACTGAAATAATAATATGTAATTTTATAAGTATTTATTAATTACAGATTGATTAGGAGGAAGTTACTCCAGTATTTAGGTAAAAAAAAAACTATTTTAATATATTACTGACACACTATAGGACATTATACGAAATAAAGTTACTATTATCACAAGATGTCAGGTTGAGCTGTACAGCAGCAAAATTGGTCCAGCTTGACCAGGGCAGTACCTCTTGTTACCATTATACCATATAGTGACAGCTTTTGGCTGTTGTGTTGTTGTTAAAGAAAGACATTCTAGTGTATGTGTGACAGCGGCAACCTATTTCATTTCCTTATGCTTTCTGACAAGTGTCACCTGTCTGAAAACCTGTCACCTTTGCCAAATAGATGTAAAACAATAAAACTTATAGAAATCGAGCCCATCTGTTGTGCAGTTCCTATATAGGATTCCAACAACACAATCTATAGATTAGGGGTATAAGTATAAATTATGAAACATCTTATTTACCATATTTCTGTAGCTCATTCAATTGCTCCATTGTGTAGTGTGAGAACCTACATATACTTCCAAACTGACAGTCCCCTCTCATGTTCCTGGAACATGGTTTCTTAGCACTTTCTTCTTTCAGTATTGTCTCAGGATCTAAATAAAATGTATGAATATAAATTAGATTGTAATTTTTTTTTAGTAATATACAAGGGTCAAAAAACATGGGGAACAAGTCACTTCCATCGCCTACAAACATACTCATGAGGTGTAGATGTGTTGCCCTATTTTTATTTTATAGCTCACGGAGCAAAATAAAGAGAAACTCATGTTGTAACAGCAATTTTCCGACTGTTATACTGCATGTTGATGGTACCCTCACTAACATCCACAGGAATTGTGCTGATGTGTTACTCTCATTCAACCCATCTCACCTAATCAGCCGCTACTCACAACCAGCATTACTACGGTTTAGGATTTCTCGAGCTTATCAATTGTAAAGAAAAATCTTGAGTCTAGTTTCTAGGTTCTCTCAAATTATAGAGAATGACAGATTATGGGTTCCAATGTTATTGGTCAATAAATTCAGTTGTTTTGCCCCTATTAAAAGTAACATAATTATAAAACTTTTATCAATTTAAGATAAATATAAAACTTTTAATGACATTTTTAACAAAATAAGCTTATATTTTTCTTTAAAAAATAACAACAATTTTTTCATATATCATAATCGTCACCCGGACAACGTCCACTCCTGGGACAGGGCTAGACTAGCCTCCTCCATAGGGAGAGAGATTTGGTGGCCCAAGATACATTATTTAAATTTTATTTATATATAAGCACTACTTTTGACACATAAATTAGAAAAAAAATAATTAAAACTTTGCACAGTAAAAGAAACGTCATAAGAGTAACAATCATGTATGTAAATTATAATTTTTAGGTCAGCTTACTCTGTCCAATAAAATATGCTTTCAGAAACTACTACTAAACTTTTTAAGAAACTAAAGCATTTATAGCTTCATTAGACAGCAGTTTCTTTATATTATTGACTACATTTCCTGAAGTTGAAAACACTTGTTAATCTTTGTTGAAGTAGGCCTAACTGAAATCAATGCTTTGTATGTTAATTCCAAAATTGGTGACCTCTTCCCAATCAGTTCGAAAAGTTAGACTCAAATATTATTATTTTTCGACTTTTCTCGTGCCTAATTTCCTGGGATTAAAATGGCCATGTTATTCTTAAAATTGTTGGTAAGTGTAAATGTGAAACATACCTTTGAACTGTTGATAATGCTCAGCAACAAGTTTTTGATGTGCTACACCTTTGTTGTGAGTTTTAACGAGACCGGGCGTAGCAACCATAGTTTTATTGCAGTAATCACAGTGGTACTTTTTTCCCATTGTACTTTTAAGATTTCAATTTACCTTAGAAGTTACGTGACCAATTTAAGTACTCGATTCCGGTGCAGTTAAGCATAAACTATATAGCAATACTACGTATTCAGTTAAGGTTCCAGGCAGTCAGACCACAAACTATGTATTAATCACAAACTATATAGCAATACTACGTATTGTAGTTATTACTACAGACGCCCTCTGAGACTATATTATTAATCAGGTTTTTATTCGTCCTACGGACAGGCTAATATCATACGGCTATACCGCCTCGAGCATAGTAGTTTAATTAGCTTCAGTTGTTTTGTATATCTTTAGTTAATTAACTTCTTAATTTGGTCGCTTCCGTTTTATCTTTTACACTTCATTAAAATTCTGGTTATGAGTCTTCAGTTTTAAATTAATATCTATTCCAATCCAGTACACATTTTGTAATAACGCCAATGTATACATATTTTTTCCCCTGTCAATTTCATGAAATAAAGACAACAATTTTACTTCAAATGTCAGCTTGATGACAGTCGATAGACGAAATAATTTATTCCTAAAAATGAAAACATATCGTTACACAGTATGAACCTTTATAATGTGTACACATACAACTAGACCGAGTTTATCGAAACAATAAAACTTTAAAAATTGGAAATTATGTTGGGTTTCACAATTGTTTAAAGATTATTTTTGAAAACTGTGGGGAAAACTTTTGGGAAAGGTTAAATTAAAAAGCGGTTTTAATAAATTTCACAGCACCAATTTAATTTAGTAATGACTGCCTCTTTGTTGCAAACACAATTGTGTGCGGGATGTGCCGGATTGTATTATAAAACACACACAACACATCTAGGATGTGGCATGTTGCTTTTTTATAATATTTATGGACCGTTTTTGATTTCAGCGGCACAATTAACAATTATATGTACAAGATCAGCTTCGGTGTTAATTGGGGTGCTGTATATGCGTTGCTTCAATGTCCCCCATAAAAAATAATCTGAAGGTGTCATGTTGGGGGAACGCGGAAACCATCCCACGGGCCCTTGCCGGCCATTCCAGCGGTTAGCATAATTTGCATTTAAGAAATCTCTGACGTCTCTGTTGTAATGGGCAGGACATCTATCCAATTGCAAGTACATCACTCGGCACGTAGCCAACGGTAGTACTTGCAATAGTAGAGGCAACTCTTCCCTTAACAATTCTTAAGATCAGTTGCCAGTTAAAACTCTTGGCAATATAATCGGGCCAATCAAAACATCATCAATTAGACCTGCCCATACATTGACTGAAAACCTTACTTGATAAGTGGATGGGTTTTCAGTTTCGGATTTTGTCCTTTTGGGCACCATTGAAAAAAGATCTCCCATTTTTTTTCTACGAATCCAAATCCGTATGACGCACCTTAAATGCCCACCTATTTCTTCGTGCAAGTGAAGCACCCGCTGATAGTGGTACGGATGCAATCTATCCTTTGTCAAAATGCGCCAGACAGATGCTTGCGATATACCATGTCGCAGAGCCAAACGCCTTGTACTGGTTTATCAGCAAATAAATCTCATAGTATGGCTCATGCTATAACTACATCTATAACGGTAACCAAGTCTCGGCGGTCTCGGCTTGATCGAAGTCCATCATAAACAAAATAAGTGGAGCCTAAGAACATAGTAATAGTGCGAATGATTCGGATCGACTAAGCCCAGGTGGAGACCGGGGTCCTATCCTATTGGCCACAGAAATAGTCGCAAAATCGTATTGTTCGCAGCATTGAAAGGCCTCATATATTGCTCCATAGCATTGAAAGGAAAAAGGCTGTTCGCGTCTAGCCACTCGTTGTAAACATTATGTGTAAGTTGGAAGGATGATTGTTCTAGCAATAGAAAGCTATTATGATGTAGCTTTAAATAAAATAATAATAAAAAAATAAAGCTTAGATATCATTTTGAAAAAAAAAAATACAATCACTGAAAATAAACACATAAATAATTAAATTTTTCCGGGAAATTGTTACTTTTATAAGTGAAGATACTATTTTCGGGTATTTATTTTCGCAAATAAGCATGGCATGTTGTTAATATTGATTCTGGTTTTTCGCGATAAGCCTCAAAGTTTATAAGTCATAGTATTCTATTTATCTCTGCCACACAGTTTTAAAAAATTATCTTTACACACTTGTAAAACCTAACATATTTTTTTTTTCATTTTTTATAATTTTATTTTATCGATAAACTAGTCTAGTTTAATACATTTAAATATGTACACATTATAAAGGTTCACACTATATATAAAAAAGAAACAACAAAAAAGAAAATACACGGGCAGTATTTACGACGTACTTACAGATTGTCAGTGCGTATCCACGCGACGTAGAAGGTTATGAACAGACTGCGGTACCAGTTCAACAGGACCATAAATGTTCAATAGCTAGCGCTGAATTCCGAAAGATGAACACAAAAAAAATGTGACCTATAGTTTCATCACTTGCACTACAAAAAGTGCACAAAGAACTGCATACAATTTTTAAACGTTTTAAATGAAAATTAAGCATACAATGGCCAAAGCGAAGTCGAAAAATTATAGAGTATCTTTTTATGTAAACATTTTTTTTACAAAACCATGGGGTACTATTGATTGGCACATTAAAAGGGGGATGCCATAAACCTCTGCTTTCCACTTGCACATTATTCCAAATTTTGAACAGACTGGGAAGAGGTCACCAAACTTGGTATCAACATACAAAGCATTGATTTTAATTAGGCCTTTTTTTTTGTTGACGCGGGGAAACACTACAATAAAACTCTTTTTACTGATTTTATCGCGGTTACCACCCTAACTCTTTACCCGTCGTATGAAACGCCTCACCTGTATTATATTTCTAGAACTATCTATCAATTTAAGGAAAAAAAATGTTTGAGAGACCAGAGGGAACTGAAGAAAGAACCACAGTAACGTCGGTGTCACTTGCCGGAATTAATGCCTACAAAGGCAACTCCTTTAAAAGTTTACAGTTTCGTATAAAACTATTTGCGTTCTTTGATAAATTGAACATTATTCCTGCTTTAAATTTGTCACTGGTCCAAGGTACAGAATACCTGACACACAATAATCTCGCAATGCTTTTGATAATGCCAGACGATCTGTGTCTGTAAATACTTTGTTGTTCTCTATGTAACACAGGAAAATGCGTTTTATTTGAGTTTTCAGGATACCTCCTACAGTAACCCGGTTGGCCATGAATATAATATTTATTCTTGTCGTCATCTAATGCCTTCGGTCCTTCTTCTTCGATCTTCAGTTCGGAATCTGAAGATGATGACAACGACGGAAGGTCAACTACTTCGCTAGGCAACTCAGATGTGTACATATCCTCAGCATCTTCAGCTTTTGGTTTTTCTACTTCTCCCCATGTTGGGCAGAGGTCAAAATGTAAGAAAATTTGTACTTATATACAAAACAAAGAAGAGAAAACCTATACAAACTAATTTAAAGCGTGTTTTACAAAAAATATTTGAAATACGCGCCTTTCGTCCTCTACGGTTCCCAAACTTTTTCTTGATAATCATTCTTCATGGCTACATGAGTATGACAGTAGGGATGACTGAAAATATCGATGTATCGATAAATCTATATTTTTATGCTAATAATAACATAATCGATATAATATCAATATTGTTCAATTTAAGTCGCTCCTCCAGATGTATTGTTAGTGAATTGAAACATTATGAAGGTCTACCTACATAATATATTTTATGAGTATGTTGCGTAAAATTTTATTTCAATAAAATGTTATTAACTAGCAGTCCGTCCCAGCTCAGATATTTCAATAAGTATGGCAAAAAATTATTGATTTACAAATGTTATAAATTTTAATTTCAGCCTCGTGGACATTAGGTATACGTGGTAATAATTACAAATAATTCAATTAATGTAAGACCAACGTCCATCGAGACAGCTAGTTACTGATAATTTCTGCAGCTGCTATAACGATTTAATTATGTACCCTATGTTCATCAGAGGTAATGTAGGATCCTAATGTTAATAATTTTTTAAGTAAGTCCAGTAGTAATGGTCGGTATGGTATGAAAATCCACACAATTTTCGTATAAAGGGGTCTAAAGCTGTGGCTTCACGTATTAATAGTATAATAATTATGATGAATTGAATATTGTTATATTTTAAGTAAAGTTTTGCCATATTTCGTGAAATATCTAAGCCGGGACGGACTGCTGACTGTTAATAATATTTTATTGAAATAAAATGTTACACATTTCTATATTATGCTAACAATGTTAAAACTTTCTGTTTCTGTCCTCCTGCTCTTTAGTCCCCTCTTTTTATAAGAGGGGTACAAAGAGCATACACCTCCTCGGTTCAATTAGCTTCTCCCAAGGTGTCTCGGATCACCTCAGGCTATTGAGTCCCACCGCCACGACAAGGCTGAACAATTATGGGGACCGATCCGACAACCTAGATCAGTCCCCTTCGACGTGGAGAACGTGCAATGGGGTCAGGTGCCCACCTCAACCCCTGGCTCCTCTTAAAGAGGTGGAATAAGCTGCGCATAACGCCTTCGCCGCATTCCCATTCGTCGTCCGCGAGAAAGGCCATCCTCCATCTCCTCCTCTCTGGCCCGTCCAGCGACCTCCTTCTGGGACATGAAGGTCTCGCAGAAGGTGACCATCACCTCCTAGGACCTGTCACTCTCGAGCATTAAACAGATCACCACTCGACAGTGAGAGGTCCATACCTCCCAACGTCGCTACCAAATCATGGCGCTGTACGGCCCACCCAGGGCACACCTCTAAGGTGTGTTGGGCCTTGTCCTCAGCAGCGCCACATCCATGGCAACGCGCCTCCGTCTCCCTGCGGATCCGACACAGATACGCAACCGAAGCATCCATGTCCGGTGAGCAGAGGGAAGTGAGGGGCTTACGTAAGCGGCGCATCCAACGCTTTAGGAGCGCGAGCAGTGCGTTGGTCATACGTACGCCGTACATTGACTGCGACAGGGCCTCTCCCCACCTCCGCACCAGCGTCTCCTCTCCTCGTGGACGTACCCATCGGAGACCCTCCTGCGGTATGTGCTCACATCGTGTCCTCCCCTCTAGAACCAAGAATTACACTTCGGCAAGTACTTCCGCTACTAGCTACCACGGCGGGTCGTCGGCGAGGACTATCGCTGCCGCCCAGGAGATCATACGGTACCCCGTATAGCCCTCACCACTGCTACCCGCTGAGCTTTGCGCATCTGGTTCTTATTTGCTGCAGTGAGAGCATTCACCTATACAGCGGTACCATACTGTACATAGTAATACTCCGGCAGAGTCCGGAGTATAACCTTCGGCCAGCAGCAGTAGGGCCTCCCATGGTGAGTAGTAGACGGCCCAGTGCCGCAGCCACACCTAGGACCTTCGGTCAGAGCTATCAAAAATTGGGGACCGAAGGTCCACCCGCTCGTAGTGTTACTTTATATCCTACACTGTATATCTAGTTGCCTCTTAAAATGAAGGCAAGCCGAAATGCCAATAGCCACATTTTCTCAGTACCGATAGCCGCTGCAGAAGAAAGGCTAAGTGGCGGCCTTAATAAGCTTAGATAGCTTACGCTAAAAGTTAGTTATCTCTTAGAAACTAGGTCACGCTCTACAAAGTTTGTATTCACACGATACTGTCATATCCCAGCGTAGTATTCGCATAATCTAGACCCTCTCACGTAGACATTTTGCAAAAAGTACTAATTAGTTTCCTGCGAATGGCCACCTGCTTGTGGTGATATGCTCGCAACCTCGACCCATACTTTCATAGGGGCTTTGAATTGCCCTCTATCAGAGGTCACTTCAAAGACATCTCAACTGAGTATTTCGATCAGGTGCGTCGTCATGATTAAGCATCTCGTTTCAAGAGCAGTGGACTTCGACCCAAACTGTGTGACAATCACCAATAATCGTCCCAGACGCTACGCTTTCAGGAAACATACTAAAATACTAGAAAAAAATATAAATATTCGTCTGTTCAACTATCTGGAAAAATATAAAATCATTTCAAATAATCAATATGGATTTAGAAAAAATAATAAATCAACTACTGATGCTATTGTAGATATTGTTACTGGTGTAATTAAAAATCTTGACTCTAAGAAAAAATGTATTGGTATATTCCTAAATATTGCAAAAGCCCTTGATACAGTTTCAATCACCCTCCTAATTCGTAATCTTGAGCTCATAGGAATACGTGGTACTCCTCTGGAATTTTTGAGCGACTATCTAACTAATAGGACACAGGCTGTGAAAGTAGGAAGCATTGTTAGCTGGAAGATTAAAGTAAATTTCGGTGTTCCTCAGGGATCAGTGCTTGGACCTAACCTATTCTCATTATATGTTAATAGTCTCTGTAGCACGCAAATCCCTGTCTCAAAAATAATTACCTTCGCAGATGACACGTTTGTCTTATTTCAGCTGCAATGCAACTACACTATATGTATATGTATATGTATATGTATATGTATATGTATATGTATATGTATATGCATATGTATATGTATATGTATATGTATATGTATATGTATATGTATATGTATATGTATATGTATATGTATATGTATATGTATATGTATATGTATATGTATATGTATATGTACATGTATATGTATATGTATGTGTATATGTATATATGTATGTATATGTGGATATGTTACTAATGTAACTTTAAGGTAATATTTTGTCATACTTTAGTATTATGTGTCATACTAAGTTTTTTTCTTTTAAATCTAAAATGATTGATATATGTCAAAAAGGTGTACTTTGGTAAATAATGTCATGTACGAATTGGAAATAAAATAAAATTAAGTTAAACACGCTCTCACAGACGACAACGCACGTCCGGTGTAGGTACACGTGGACGTCCCCGTCGACAGATGCGAAACATACGCTACAATGCACGTGTCTGGGACACCCGTTAAACCAGACAACAGCACATTTGTTCGACTACGACTAGTCCGAATGACACCTTAACAGTAAGGACTAATTCATATAGGATTTGCGATTTTCCTTGCTCAAACATTACCAACCTACCGGTTAGGTAATATGAGACTACCGCGCGTGAATTTTTTTACTAATCTGAGGGCGAAGAGGCGTACGAGTCCCCCAGCCATGATTCTCTCCGTGAGCAATTCATTCACGTCAGCGTCGATGCCACTTTACTAAAGTGCACGAGGTCTCCTTGACGTCAGAGTCGGGGAAAAGGGACTGGTCACTATGGCCATGATAATAATTGTTAATATTTTTAGAATTGTTGCTCCTGATAATCTTACTAATGCCAACTTGCAATTTGCATCTTCTTCAGCTGCTGTGGTAACCTCAATTGGTTTTCCAGGGGGAAAGCAGTCTTCAATAGACTCCCTGTCTTGCTTAGAAAGTTTGTGCCACTTGTTTGTCATGGTTTTACCAGAAGAGCCCCTATAGACACTTGACATCTCTTGAAAATGGTTTCTTGTATATTAATGTGCAATCCCTCCCCAATTTTCTTGTTTGTTCGTTAATAAATAACTCAAGAACGAATTACTCGATTTGGCCGATTTGGTATACGTAGATGTAATGAGTCGCTTAATTAGTGCCTACATGCCTGAGTAACCTCACCCCTACACAAATCTTACATTGAAGTTTGCTTAGGAACTCCGTCACTATTATGACATAAGTGATTACTAAGGATTTTCAGAAATATAGCCCCCAGGAGATAGTTTTTGTGGTGGAAACATCGTTCGCCAATTTCAAAGTCAGTGATTGCTTTTAAATTATGCACGTGTGACACCGCACGGTGTATACGGTTCTCCAGATATAAAAACGTTTATCGATCAGGATATGAATTTGCTAGCCACGTCCAGCGTACGTCAGAGGATTTCACACACCAGGCTAAAATAAATGAATAGAAAAAAAAGATACCCTATTAAATACTTTTTAAGATTCTTCTGCATGCACATTAATTTTCTTTATTCGTGACGTTTGGCATTGTTCTGTCTATAAATATACTATATTGCGTGAATTTGGATAATTTTACTTTTTATCGACTACATTTTTTAAAGAATGGTAAGGTTTTGTTTCCTTTTTTACCAAATAAATATAATAATAATAATAATAATAATAATAAATATAATGTAGTCCTAGCCAAATTTCGGCGACGGCGGCCATCTCTATAGAAACGCAGTTGGTTACTACGTAGGAGATGTAGTGCACAGGTGTGTGTGCAAGCGAAGTCAACTCCCTGTTCCCTCATTCTCCTATTCCGTTCGGACGTGATACGATACTGGAGAGAAATCAGGCGCAGGACCGGCGTAACGTGTTCTTCCAGGCACGGGGGTCAAACACCGCCAACTTCCTGACTTGAAAAAACTTTAAATTGAAAAATCCCAATAACACTTTGGTCAGACCAGGGACTGGAACCCTCTCGATTGTGTTTGAACATGCTTACCATTAAACCATGTGACAGTGCAGACATTTTAGATACACATATTATGAAGGTCATTTCTGTGTTTTCTGTTGCACTATTAATTGGTCATGATTATCAAAGATATTAAGTACACCAGTTCAAAGGGGCCATGTGTATTTCAGCCAAATTCGCCCGGGACTTACGTTAGGCACCACGATCATATCGCACCGCCATTAAGTGATAGCTATGCTGTCATGTTTCGTGCGAATAGTCACTTGTCAGTCCAGTGTCCTAGTAGACGGGGAGCAAAGAAGGGCAATGCGCATAGCACAAATGCAATTGGTGTCGATATGTTGGTAGACATGAAAAGGCTGGTTCTTTGCATCATCGTTATTACTCATCATTCAACTGCCTCGTGATCTAGTGGTAAACATGGTGAACATAGTCGTGAGGTCCTGGGTTCGGATCCGGGGTCGGACCAAAGTGTTATTGGAATTTTTTAATTCTCTAACAACAGTCCGAAGACAAAAGGTTGCGGTTTTACAACCCCATGTCTGGAAGAGCAAGTTACTCCGGTCCTGTGCCTCATTTCTCTCTGAACAGGAGAATAATGGAACAGGGACTGAGATTGTGCCTGTGCACACACTTGTGTGCTATAAATATCCTGCCCAGTTTACTCTTCTCTATGGAGATGGCGTGGCTGAATTTCTTTTAGTTTCATCATCATATGTTTGTCGCCAAGACCAATGATATGTTCATATGATTTAATTGCATATGAACATATTGCAAAGTTTATCTTACGCGCATGATTTTAAGTCTACTGCGGGGACACATTTAAAACCATGGCAATTTTTTTCTTGGTGAATAAATAATGGAGCCCGGCTGTATAAGGCCTGTTTTCTTTTCAGTTAGCAGTTGGGTCATTTGGAAATTACTGACGCTACATTGGCATATGCAGATGCGTCGCCCTTATTGACCCCATCTGACAGTAGGCCAGCAGTCCTATAGTCTACATTTGTCTCGTGTATTATATTATATATATGTATAAATTGCGTGGTCGAAAACTAGCTGTTATATATGCTACGCTAACGTAATAGTAATCTTAAGTTAGTACACGCTACATAAATTTCGTGCCTAACATCGCGCGGTTCAGCTGGCCTCATTCACTTTAATAGTCTCGTAAATTTTAAATTAGCTATAAAATATGATCTTGAATCACAAAATCTCATCATTACATTTTGTTTATGGTTTGAGAATGTAGAACGGTAGAAGAAATTGGAATATGGGGAAGGAATCTAGGTAATATAGGAAATAAAACTACAAAAAAGAGTAAATGTTGCCTATGTACACAGGTGTTACTGAATAGGGTCACCGAATTTAGTGTCATTATATTAAGGTGAAAAACCACTCCTCGTGAATAAAAATAGAAATTCGCAACAGCCAAAGGTCAAAGTCCCCGGGTGCATTTTTATTTAGCTATTTTTTTTATATATTCGGAATCAATCGAATACTGATAACGCACTGTGATATCTTACAGATCACCACATATAAGTAGCACTCAACAGATAATATATTAAACACTGTTTTCTAGGCAAAGGAGGCGGGACCCTCAGGTGGCGGACCGGGTAATTTCAAGAATTTCGCAAATACGCAAGCGGAGGAAGATGCCTTTAATTTTGTTAAATGGCGTAACGTGCCGAAACCAAATGGGTTGGTTTTTAACATTTTACGGCCTAAGGGCACTTACCCACCTCTAGGTATACGTAGCGAATCATGGGAGATGCACGGGGATTTGTTTACCGGCTCTGTTCCCCAACGTGCAATTGCTGACTCCCTACACATTATTTAGGTACCCTCTCGTTATTTCACTCTCCTCTTTCCGGGGCCTGACATCACAAATACAGAAGTTGTTGTCGACCTCGACAGTCTCGATTATCTATCGTTACGTATCCTTCTACATCGCGTGCCATATATGCGCATATATCCTCAATTGTCTGAAACTCTGTTCCGTTGTGACCGAATCCTGGTGATAGACTGGGCCGACTTTCGTCCTTTGGTTGCCGTCCAACATAACATTTCGCTCATCTTTGTACAAGTCCCATTCCCACAGCACACGGTCTCTGGTTTCTGCTTCATGACCGCAAGGACATGATGGCAGGTCACATATCGCCATCTTGAACAGGCGACCTCCAAAGCACCCGTACCCTGTTAGTATCTGTGAAATAACTTAGTCAGGTTCCACCTATTGATATGGCAGACGCGTTGTAACTTCTAGAAAGAAGCAGTACAGCTCCTTCCCGTCGGCACACACGGCCCAGCGTGACTGCCAAGTGGAGATGACTACGTCCGCGGTAGCACTTTTATTTTTCTTGCGCTCCCTGCCCTTGAGCCCAGCGCACTCCTGCACACGTCCCTCTCGCAGAACCTCCAGATCGGCAGGAAGAACGCCGGCCAATACTAACCAGTATTTGACTGAGACTTGGCTGCGGAAAATGTTAGCTATTACGGGTCCCCCAAGTGGCCTAAGGGCAGCAAAATATTTTACTATGTAATGTTAGCGACCCGCACCGGCTGCGTCCATGAATAACAGGAGCCAAATTATACGTTCGAATATTTCCCGGTAATGGTTCTACTCAACGGTGAAAACTGCATGAAAATCTGTTAAATACACCTTTAGAATATCGATCACATACGGATAGGCTACTTTTGACTTTGTTTTATAAAATGTTAAATATAGATTATTACACACTATTGCTTTGTTTAGGATATTAGGCTCGGTAGCCCATATGGTGAAAGGTGCGCTGGGTGCTGGCATTCTTGGTGGCCACGTAGCATACAAGAAAGCTGGATATATGGTTGGACTACCAATGAATTTGGTATTTGGAATGTATATCGCGTACTGTCTATATGTAAGTAACATTTTGACGTTGAAAGTATATTTTTTTCTTGCCAATTTTTGGTAAAATCACATTGATATATACTTTTAGTAGCCTGCGCTAGTAATTTTTTTAAGAACCAAGTTGCAAGCAGCTCTCGATCGACAGCTGAATTTCAGTTGGGGCTTCGGGGGTGTGTCTGTGGGTGCCGCCAAAAAGCTGGTCTGTACAATCAATAAGACGATAAATTTACGTGATAACGTCATAAGAAAAAATAACACGGTCAAAACTGGTTATCTGTGCGATCGGTTACAGACGATGGTTTTTCGCGATAACGTCATGGGAAAAAACCGGTCAAGTGCGAGTGAATCAAGTGAAAAATGAAGGATTCCGTACTTTTACTATTTATAAAAAACAGCATAAAAGACTTCTTTGTATGGGAGCCCCTTAAATAATTATTTTATTTTATTTCGTAATGTATAATGTAATGTTGCTATAGTGGCAACAGAAAAACGGTCCATGAGCGTGGTGATAAACGGACAGATGGAAAGCGGAGTCTTAGTAACTTTTACGTACTTTTCCTAGGTGCACCTTGAACACAAGAAGGTAAAAACGCCCGATGGGGTGAAAGAGGACTCGTTCACAGGATTCATACAAGAGTCATGGTAATATTCCGAATGACCGTTAATATGAATGACTCGGAACGTTACTGTGACGTCACACTTCTTTTGCATGCAGCTAGCGTTCCCTATTTTCATTACATCACGTCAAAAAACTATAACGCTTAGACCGATCGTCCCGCGATCTCGCTTGCACGCTCGTGCGGACGAAACGTGTATTTTTTTCGTACGTGCAGCCGGCGTTCATTGCGTATAGGACGTCATCACGTCAAAAATTGTCACCGGTAATTACAAATCTATCGAGCAAAAAAATCATAAGAACATAAAACGATAAAAGACTACTAACTACCAATGCCTTGTGGAATGTAATGAAAATCAAGTTATTACGCCAAACGAGCACTGGTGAGCTCCCTTACAACGTGTTAGCTAATTGCGAATTGGGTCAATATTTGAAAAAAATATACGGGTCCACTTTCAGAATCTGGTTCGTCTAGAAACCTTCACTGGAGGAGGTCAGGTTAAGAGAAAATTTATTTTGAACTTTCATACTTTTTAGAAAATTCCTTTAGAAAGCTTGTTTTTTTTAAAGTTGTTATATTTTTAACTCTGTGACGCTACAAGTTTAAGTCAATATTAATTCAAGGAGATGAAACACCGCCAACTTAAAATGTAAAGAAGTTGTATACTTTTAATTATTTCTTTTTTATATATTATAAGGGGACAAACGAGAATATTTATACAAATGTGTCGTCCTCCTTTCCTTCTTCCATCCAATGGACCACCGGCTAATTTCAAATCGCGGGAAAAGCGACAGCGAAGCTGTCACTTTACGTCGGTATCACTTGACCGAAATGTACTTCCCCGCTCGTGCCATCCATGGTAGCAACATTTAAGTATTAATGGATTTTCAGTTACTCGTCGAATGTGCCCAAATATTAAACAAAAGGACAAGAGTTGCCACCTTGACTTATCCAGATGTGGGCGAAGCGGCGGTGGCGTGTTTCCCAAATCCCAAAATAGCGAGATTTTCAAGGAAGTTTAGGTGATTTTTGCAATTTAGCTTGTAGCTAGTAAATAAAAGCTAGTGATACTTATATTGCAGTAGATTTGTACTGGAGAGGTCGACGCGGCAATTGTATTGACTTGTTTTAACATGACAAATTGCATAAAGACAGAGATAGAGCAGGTAAGCCAAGGGCAGGCCTATGACTGCACCAAACTATGATTCAGGCCGTGCCGTGGCGGTGGGGGGTCTGTAGTCCAGGGTGAGCCCAGACAGCTTGGGAGAACCTAATTGAACGGAGAGGGTAGCTCTGTGTGCTCGTCTTATAAGTACAAGGGACGAAAGAGCAAGATGGACGAGGCCGCTTTGCGCACGGAGCAAGGGGCGAAGATGGGAACTTCACCCCATTACACCATCTTAAAATTGGTAGGGTTGTCCTTACAATAAAACGAATTTTACGGACTTCATCGCGGTTTATTTTATTATTTAACCAGCCCGACGTTAAAGAAGCTATATATGGTCACGGGGACTGACATTGGTTGCTGTAAATCTTGTCTTTGGTTGGATTTTACTTGTAGTGCGGGGCAACCTTTCTTTAGAGGAGGTATCAGCTTCTTAAGGGACTATCTGTCAATGTGCCCTGATAATTTGTTGTTCTGGGGCACTTCGCCAAAAGCGGGACTGATGGTACTCGCGGTGGTTTTGGTGTGTATTCGGCACGGTAATGTGCCGCAAGCGCCACACAAAATTGTACCTAACCCAGGGCCGATGATGGCCCGTAAATGCGATTCCCCTGGCCAACAAAAATTCATTTATGACTGCGAGTCTCCGACTTGGTTAGTAGAGAAGGAGGATGAGAATGCATGACTATGTTTGTCTATCTAATTCGCATTGCGCACAAGTAAACTATAAAACCAGAATGTTACACGGCACGCACACTAGTATATATTTTAGATCCTTTGGGAATAGTGATTGCATTAATGTCTGTTCTAATGGGACCAATGCCGGTCTATGGAATCAGCAGTCCATGTTAGTTATTTGTGTTTAATGTGATTTACAAGCTAACTATAAGATTGTTACCATTACAATTTGTTTTTCAGGTACTTTATAGATACCATAATATGTATCGATTTGTTTGGCTCGTGCGCCGTTTACCAAATAATAATATCGAAAACTGTTAAACAATTGGTCGAGAATAGACTGCACACTGAAATGGCAGGCTATGGAGGTAAGGAAATTCAAATGTTGTGGCACCTTGGGTGTATCGGTTGAAAGAGGGTAATGTGTCATATGTTGATACATTTGTTTGGACTGCTCTATGCTGACGGAAGACAGAGTGGCTTCATCGGTTAATATACGATACGCCGGTACGGAACGGTGACGTCCTAGGTGAGTTTGTAGTTTATAGGTGGGCGGACCACCACCCCCCTCCCGCAGATGGGAACATGAATCCCGATAGTTATTTAAGCAAAAAATCTAATGAGAGAGGCAGCTCGTGCGCGACAATTCAATTTGGCTATGCATTATCGTGAGAGCTGGAAGAGCTTGTTAAACTAACATCACTGAGGGGAACTGTCAAGCCCTTGCACCATGGGCGACTACGACGGTACGACGGTCTGATATGAGAACGGGATGTAGTGTACCTTCGGAAGTGGTGTGGAGAGCTCTTTGAAATACTCAGCTATAGTGGGTAGCTCAGTCTTTATAGATCTAATATGCGAATGTACCAGAGACGGCCTGTTGGAATTCGCAGGAATCCATTTTGCAAGCGTTGGAAAATGCCTTTTTTTTTTGGGGGAAGCGTGTGAGTATATAACAATGCAATATAAGAAGATTGACTCGACGAGCTAGACTCAGACCACAGGCCGTCACTATTCCCAATGCATATTTTGTATAATTATATATGTCGCTTGAAAGTATAGCATATTACTAAGCGAAATTTTACTCCTTTCATTCATTAGCGTCATACGCCCAGATACGGAATGTACCCTGGGAATAGTAAACGGGGGACAAGATTTTGCTGGTTTTTCGCAATATGTTAATATGTTGGGGTGACCTCCAAATAATGCATACCTACTCTTTTCGGAGCTAATATCGATTCTCCATCGCGTGAACTCCTAGGGAGGTGACGGCTTTTTTAAGACATTTTGTTGCGAGCAAGACTATCTGGGCTCGACTAAACGAGGCTGCATCGACTCCATACATCTATCTCTCTACTCTTGGATGACGCGGCGCTCGTGCAGAGGTTGTATTCGCTTGGCGAGAGGATGGAGATCTGAGGATGACTCAAGCTTTAAAGGGGCGGCTCCAGGACAGCGTAACCTTTACCCTGTATTGGAATAGTCTGTTGGTCACAACCATTTTTGGGACTGATGTGTCCCGCAGACCTAGACGAAAAATTTTACAGATTAGGCCTTCGTGCCATACTCTGTCAAATGCTTTCGCTATGTTGAAAAAGACGGCGCACGTAGCATAGGTCGTTTATGGTTTATACCTTCATGTACAAATTCTGTGACGCGGCGTACTTCTATTAGGCAAATGTGTTTATCGCGGAAGGCGAATTAGTTCATCTGTAGAGATTCTTTTCCCTCACGACATCGTTTATGCGCATGAGTATAATTCTCTCATAGAGCTTGCCTAACGAAATCATGAAGCATGTGGGGCGGTAGCTTGTGGGTTCAATGCGGAGCATTCCCGGCTACCGATTGTAGTGGCTACTTACCATGAGCCTGGCAATGCACAATCTACCAGTAGGGCGTTGTAGATGCACACAAGGAGCTTTATTGGAAGCGGGTGGTGGGCTGTATAGAACCTTATTTGTTATGCCATCCTGGCCCGTGGACCGTCGAGGTATAAAGGCTTTGATGAGTCTACTGTCCTCTGGAGGTAGAGAAAGGCAGTACTCTACCTTCCCTATGAACCTTCTTTACATGGTATTTGAAAGGTATTCGGGGTGCTCTGAGCCAACAAGCTATCGGCAAATAGTTCGGCTTTTTCGTCATCTTCTATTGCAGGGAGACGATTTAACAGAGTAGGAGGGAGCATACCTTGCCACTTCACCGGTTTAAGTTCCCGTGCAAGAAGATAGTAGACGGTGCACGAAGGAGGAATATCGCTAAGTAGGTGCTCCCGTCTTTCTTGTCGTTAAGCGTTCACTTGGGATTGCACTTTTGATTCGAGCTGTACTAAGGTCACAACGGTAGTTTACCGTGCGAAAGTCCGCTATTTACAATAGCGGACTTTCGCACGGTCATTCATGCATATTAAGCTCTTATGTCGGCCGGGATATCTCAGTGATTGTATAAAGCCACTAAGATCTCTTTCAGTGACATTTCTATTATTATTATATTAAGTCGAAAGTGATTTTTGAGGAGGGTGACTACCCCAAACGCCGTCAGCCACCTCGATCCTATCGGGGATGTCATCGAGGTGAACCGACTGCAAGTGCTTAAGATTTTCTCCTAAGAGATGGTAGCCAGTTACCTTTTCAGGGATAACGATATTTTTTCATGTGGACCAAAGCCGAGTAGTGCCGGCCTGTGGTCCGAGTTTAGCTCGTATAATATCTCCGTCAAGTTTACATTGAGAGGATAATACACAATAACGATAGTTCACGTAATACAGACGTAAAGTAACAGCTGCGCTTTAACGTTTTGTATGGGAGTAGCAGACGATCCATAGGAGATCAGAGGGAGGCAATGCGGAAACGGTTAAGCGGTTGTCTATGGGTGTCGATAGTCCTCGGTAGTAGTCGGCTCCGACATCTTCTTCTTTTAGGTCGAGGTCTTATAATGGATTGCCCTTCCCGATTAGTTCAGCCAGCTAAATATATGCTATGAAAAACCGGTCAGTGCTAGGTGTACTCGCTTCGTACCTAATTAAGGTTAATCACAACACAAATAAGTTGACGAACTTAAATGCAAGTTTGTCAACGCGGGACGCGTGTACATATTTTCTATAGAATGAATTCCACATAAGTCGGGAATGGATTTTTTCAGTGATATAATTGTAATTTACACATGTTTTCGTATTTAGTAGTATATATATATTATTGTTTTATATAACATTTCAGCTGTCTAGCTATCACGGTTAATATGGTTTAATTATAGTGTGTGTGCGCTAGCTAAATCCATGGACTACGTTCCTCAAAACGTCATCCTATGCTACTGGATCCCATATAGGATATTGCAATAATTCAGCCATATAATTAATGTACGTGTATGCAGCCAAACAATCACGGGAAAAATTAGTAGTTAGCATGTTCAACCAGAGTCATGAGGTTCCAGGTCGGACCAAAGTGTGATTGTAATTTTTAATTTTCTACTCACAGGCCGAAGTGAGAAAGATTGCATCTGTCTTATCTCCGGTCGTGTCGAACTGCCGTCCCATCGGAATAATAGAATGAGGGAACATGGAGTGTCCTTGTGCTTGCGCACACTCTACCACTCCTGGTCATCTTCGCAGATGATCTGCAAGGGCTGCGGGCACCGAGGTGAACCTCATAACCCGGGTGTGATCGCGAAGGGACAACTATCCCTTCAGTAGGGGGGCTCAGAGAGGGAGTGTTGGCCTGTTTTGGGCCTTTGTGTTGTGTTGTGACTGTGGTGAGTAGAGATAGTGTGGATGTGTTATGCATGCGCATGTGTGATCCTCGTCCGGATCGCAGGACACGCAGTCCCTGGTCCGCTTGGTGAATCACGGGAGGGAGTTCACGCGGATACGGTCTCCCGTCAGGTGGTCCGCGTATATGCATGAGGTCCATTGTCTGCCCTATTGAACATAGCGCTCGACAATCGAACCACAAACTCATCCAGCGAATCTATCCGCAAGTCACGCGCGATCACGTCATTGCGGTCGTAGCGACCGGCTCCCGTGATAACACGTAGGGATATATTTTGCTGGGCTTGCAAGCGTTTCCGCTGGGCCTGGGAGGCTAGCGCGTACCATGCGGGGCGGCGTAAGTGAGGCGTGACCGGATATACGTCTCGTAAACTCCAGTTCGTCCCAGTTTCGTCTGTGTCTGACGTACGTAGGAAGTCCGGACGCTAGTTCTGGCCACAGCAAAGCGCGGGCTGTTCTCGACTGGTAGACCGCTCGGTCCACCTGCGAGCCCATCCGCAGCGCGCGCGGTCGATAATGCATTCGAGATACACGACTGGGGATTCCCAAGACACATCCTGGCCTCTGAACTTTAACCGCCACTGTCATCGGCGAACAGCGCGAGCATAACATCCACCTCATCCTCTCCCGAAGGAACATTGAGTGTGGGGATGTCGTTGGTGTAGGCCGCGCACAGGCAAGGGGATAGGAAACTGCCTTGTGGCACTCCGGCGCGTATGGCCTTCACCGAGGAGTGCCTCCGCTCCGCCGCCACCCGGAAGATCCTACCATCCGAGAATGACGCTACTAGTCTCACAATCGCCAGCGGGACGCCGGCGTCTACCAACTTGTACAGGAGTCCCGGGTGCCACACCCTGTCGAAGGCCTTCTCCATATCGAGAAAGACTGCGACAGAGTGTGATCCCTTGTTCATCTCTACTGACAAGCCGTGGTTCACCCGCGTCAGTTGCAACGTGGTAGAGTGGCCGCTCCGGAAGCCAAACTGTTCATCCCTTATGGGAATATATAGCTTCAGCCTCCGAAACAGAAGCCTCTCGAACAACTTGGCGATGTGGGACAGCAGCGTTATCGGCCTTTAGCTTCCATGCAGGCTTCGGGGCTTGCCCGATTTCGGCAGAACGATGACCCTCCCCTCTTCCCAGGTCTCCGGAAAGTGGGCCGTCCGGAGAATGCCATTTGCGATCTGTGTGAGAGCCACGGCTGCTCGTCTAGGCATCATCACCAGCGCTGTGGGGGGATGTCATCGAGGCCCGGAGCTTTGCGCCTCAAGAGGCGAAGTGCGACCTTCCGCAGCTCAGAGGGGGAAATGAAATCCTTCCCGCTGAGTGGCGGAATCGGGCTCTGAAGGAGCTCTCGAATGCGACACTCCACCTGCTCGTGATGCTCTGCGAACGACGGCGCCGCTGGGTGTGGTGAAAACTGCGTGTGTAGATGTGATGCGAGCACCTCGGCGCGTGCCTGCGCTCCGTAGTAATTCGCGCCTGTGGTATTTAGGAATGGTATGATGGTGGTCTTTGGCCTCGTGAGACGTCTATTTAGGGCGTGCAGGTTAGCGTCGTTTTCGCTGACATGGAAGACTGTACTCTCCCAGCCTGCTCCGCGACACTCCCTCACCTTCGCAGACAGTTCCTCGGCCAGCTTGTTGAGTTGTGCCTTGGTCCTCGGACGGCGGGTGCGGGCCCAGAATTTTCTCATCTGACGTTTCCTCTGCAGGTCCGCCAGTAGGCTCGGGGGGAGCTCACCCCGCTGGCGCGCAGTCTCCGGTACAACGGTGGTCGTCGCCGCCCGCGCTCCCCGGATTTTTTCCGTAAAGCGGCGAGCGGCGGCCTCCACCTCGTCCGGGGTAGACAGTTGCCCGGCGATGGTAAAGTCGACTAGGCTATCCTGATAGATGGCCCAGTCGAGCCTCTCTCTGGTCCGCACTCCTTCCCTAAGGATTGCTCCGGAATCAAGTGTGACGAAGATGGGTAGGTGATGAGTATCGAGGTCGTACAGGACCTAGATGTTGACCGCGGCCTTGAGGTTCTGGTGTAGAGCGATGTCCAGAACGTGCGGGGTGCGCAGGGAATCCGCAGGCACGTGCGTAGGACACGGTGGTCCTTGCACCGTGTAGCCGCGCTCTTCCGAATCCTCCTGCAGCCTGAAGCCAGCGTTGTTCGTGACGGCCGATCCCCAAGCTGGATGATTGGTGTTCAGGTCGCTGACCAACAACACCTGGCCGCCGTTCCCTAGCACGTTATGGACATCACCTATGTCAAAGATGTTCCCGGGATGTCTGTACGCCGCGTAGATGTTGAGCTCCTCCCCCCGCCATGTGAATGACTATACCAGTCGAGCCCATGTCGGTGAAGGGGCCCTGTCTCAGTTCGTTGTGGACGACGTCCCGCCGAACGAGCACGGCCGTACCTCTGTACGGCCGTGCTCGTCGACACCTCGTCCCTCCGATACGCAACGTAATTCGGTAGCCGGAGGCTCCGCGTCAGCCGCAGCCAAGTCTCGCCCAGCAGAATGACATATAAGTCGTACTGCTGAGCGAGTAGCCGAAGACTGTCGCTCTTGCCTCCTATGCCTTCGGGGTTCCCGTAAGCGACCCTGAGTTCGTCACGATCCATCACTGGCTCCCCATTGGTTGGCCCCGTGCGTGCATGATTTGCGCCCAGATGCGCGGGTCCCTAAGCATTCTGGACAGCTCGTCTTTCACGACCGCCCTCAGCTCCTCCCTGACGATCTTTCGGATTAGCTCCCTGAGATCGTCAGCGTGGATCCTGGGTTCGTCGCGCCGACGCCGCCCCCCTTCGGAGCGCCTCGTTTCCCGCGCAGGTGGGGGGACTGATGTCCGTGATGTGGGAATTAGTTCCCTGTGTCCACAGGTGACTGTGATGTGTGGTGAGTCAGTGCGCGTGATGGTGAGCGTGCGTGTTCCGGGTAGGGACCCGCCTGTGGTGGTGCCTGTGTGGGTACTCGGCGCACTGCGGTCGCAATGGTCTCCTGTTGCGGAGGGTGGCATCTTTGGACGACCACAGCTTAGGGCTTCCTCTTGCGAGTACGCCTCCTCTTGCGCTTGGTCGTCGTCACCTGCCTGGGTTTGGGGTCGTTGGCCGGGGCGGCAAGGGATGAGCCTGGGCCTTACTCGACCTGTCCTCCCTCTGCAACGGAGCCGCGGGCGCAGGGGCGGCGTGGTGTCGGCCGTGAGGGACCAGTATAAACTGGTCTCCCTGCACAGCGGGCTTGGGTGTTATAGGTGGGTGGATGGCCATGCCTCAGGCTCTGGCCTCCCTGACAAAGGCCTTACACCTTCGGTCATTGGCTGTGTGGGGGCCCTTACAGTTGATGCAGCGGGCAGTCCCCGACTGCATGGACCCCACCGCAGCGGATGCACCTAATCTCCCGGTGGCAGTTTGCAGAGGAGTGTCCGAAGAGCTGACAACGGACGCACACACTTCTGCAATATAACATGTTCTGCGCAGTTGGTTACTCTATAGAGATGGCCACCGTGGCTGAATTGTTTAGATGACTGTATCGAAATACTTTATTTAAATATGTTTAGGGCTCCGTACATCAGAAAGAAAAAATCTTTGCTGTACGTCTGTCGTTGGTTTGTATGTATGTCTGTCGATATCTCTTTCCCGTGAACACCTGGCAGACAAACATAGGTTACAGATTTTGGGTATTTTGTTTTATAATATTTACCCGTGGTCCGCCCCCGGCTGCGCCCGTGAATAAATTGTACAAAAACGTTCTTCGGAAGTCGCTCCAACCATTGCTGAAATCACGTAAAAGTCCGTTTTGTACATTGTGGGAGCGCCGACTACATACATACCGACAGCCTATGGGGACTTTGTTTTATAATCATTTATTTTCAGGTCATCCTCACATGCGAGTGTATTTGATTTCATTTTTAATACCCCTTATATTAATTTGTTTGATCATTCATCTGAAGTGGCTGGCGCCGTTCTCTGTGGTCGCAAATCTTATTGTATGTACGTATGAAAATTGAATATATTTTTAAATAATAAGGTTCATTGATAATATCAAGTTAGTATCAGTTACGTAATTATAGGATGATTCGGCAAAATACTACGAGCGCCCTCCCAAGTCCCGTCCAAGGAGCCTTCGCAGAAAGCGCTTCATCCAAAGTAAAAATTGAAAAAATGTAATGGGAACGGGGAGGGACAAAACATTCCAGCCAGGCTAAATATAACATGACCGTGTAGTCGTTGTAAAGTTATATAAATTCATAACTGCTATAACCAAATCGCTCACATAATTGACATCTTCGGTGTCGCGTTTCGTGCGGTTTATGAGAAGTCGGGGAGAAGGAAGGGAGGGCAACGCATCGGCATAGTAGTTATGCGGTTGTCTGATGGGGTCAAATTTGCAAAAAATATTTATTATATTAAAATGCCGCCACCTACTCCCAAATTCTGTTAAAAATATATATATATTTTAACAACATTTGTTTTAATAAAAATACACAAAATATATAAAACCCTGACTTGTAGCGCTCTCTGGGGTACCCCAGTTTTTTTCTTATAGCATAAAGGGGCAAACGAGAATTAAGAGGCGTTTGATGACGAAGCCTTGACGCTGTCACTTTTTGCCGGTATCAAGTGAGCGAGAGGTACTACCCTGGTCGTGCCCAATTCCGCTGCATACGAGGATGTCATGGAGCATTGTACTACCTCTTCCTAAAAGTCATAGACGTCCGTCTATATCAAGCAGTTTTATGGCTGTTGTCGCTGATGATGATAATGGCACAGTATATAACAGTTACAATATAATCACGGCATATGTAAACCCACTTGGGTTTATCCGCAAACAGGCCATCGTCATCGCTAAGAATTCGTTTAGTAATAAAACAGTTCTATGCCCATACGTATCATAAAGAGAGCGCGTGCGATAGAGATAGGGGTAATATAGATAGAGAAGGGAAACCATACTTAGCCATCTTAGTGAATATATATTAATATCTCTTCCCATCTGCGGTAAAAGAGTCTGTCCCTCTGTCGTCTCCCTAAAACAGTAGACACAAAAGTCTTCGCTAGTCCGTTGAGCTGTCCAGGCGGGAGCAATAGCGTCGCCAACTAGTAGTTAAGTCCCTCCGAAAAAAAAAGGTGAGTACAGAAGGAAGATTGGAAGGTACCTATACCTTGTCTAATTAATCTCGCATGCGCGTTGCGCAAACATGAATGAATGACAAAAGAGACAGAGCGTATATTACAACTGCTGTCCCTTTCGAATTCAACGGCCGCGTTGTAGGTTTCCCTTCTCCATCTATATTTTTTTCTATGGCGATATGAGCGCTCTTTTAATTGATACTCAAGTAACGTTCGCTTTCAGTGTTTTGTATATGTCTGGCGGTACATTATGCGTTCCAATTTAACCCGAAATTTGAAAATATGGTCGCCGTGACTGGTTTGTATCAGTTCCTGGAGTATGTGGGTATGTCGGTGTTCAGCATGTCGTGCGCTGGCGTTGTAATACCCATTGAGAACAACATGAGGAATCCAAACCAATTTAATATTGCTTTATGTTTAGGTGAGTTCATAGAGATTGTTTTTTTGTAAACTCGTTTACAGACTTCGTATTACTAAGAGGTAAAGCTATGCAGCAACGAACGACGGACCTTTCCCTTGATGCCGCCGCAAAGTGACATCTTCGGTATCATAGTTATGCAGTTTATAAGCAGCCGGTGCTCCATTGGGGGGGGGGGGGAGTAGGGCAGCAAATGGACGCAGTATTTATGCGGATGGGCGTCGATTGTCGTAAAAAGACTCCGATTGTTTTCTGGATTTACTTGGACATTTTTATTCACTCTTTTTTAATAATTATTTAGTATGAGATGCCATACTACATTGTGGCGCAATTGGGCCGGCACGACCGGGGAGGCACCTGATACCAAGTATAGTGACCACGAGTAAGTGTGGTGTCGTGTTTCATGCGAACTGTGAGTAGCCGGTGGCCCATTGGTGGGAGGTGAAAGGAAGGGCAACGCATCATAGTAATTGTGCTGATGTTTATGGACGTCGGTAGTCGTACCTAAGGTTTCGATTTTTCGTTTGTCCTCCTATACTATAAAAAGAAATAAATAATCATCAAAGCGACTTGGAGAATGTTATTTTCCACAGATTAGAAAAAATATTTCACTATTAGAATCCTACACTATCAGATATAGCACTGATAATGTTGGATAGTGTTTACTGTCGCCATCAGTAATGTTCTGTCTTTTTATGTTACAGGAATGAGTCTAATAATATTTTGCACATTTTGCACTTCCTTCTTCGGATATGTCGCTTTCTTGGATAAATCGGAATCACCAATTACAATAAACTTTCCGTTGACGTTGTAAGTATTGCGTTTGTAATGTAAACATTGACAAAACCATCACGGTTTACTAAGGGTCCGTCAAGCGCGTTAGCTAAAACAGTTTTAGTAAAATGTAGTGCCTTGCCGCGTTGCAGACAAAACCAGGCACCTCGCCTTTCGCTCAAATGATACCATCGGAAAATTACAACTATTTAAGTATTCAGTGGCTGGTCCATTAGAGGAGGAAAGTTGGGTGGCACATATGCATGATAGTAGTGCGGATGTCCATAGGCGTTATCAAAATTCTCTAGCTGCTATCTTGAGTATAATACAAAAAATATAAACTCATGTTGTGTTCACTAACTTAAGACAAGTTAACGTAAATGTTACTCATTACATTAAGATCATATTTACGGGTTTTATCGCTGCTTATTTAATTATTTAAATAGGCATTTCAGAGGCTTTATAGCAACCGCCAACGTGTCACAAAATCTGCGGTCTGCGAGCATGTAGAAATTGGCCCCTGATCTTACGTTAGGTTTGATAAAGCGCAAATCCTCACACTAGGGAACACCAATTCCTTCCAAGGGTGATACGTGAGGCTATTGAAATTAAAAAAAAAAACATCCAAATTTCAATAGAGAATATTGCTGAGTCCTTACCTCATCTGGGACCCAGCGATAAACAATCAGATCAAAAACATAGCACCTCTGGACAGCAAGATATAATAAGTACTTTGCGTTAATCTTTTAATAATTTGTGACATCAGGACATCAGTTATCTCAGTCCACCCGTGATCATATTTGCTGTAAATCTTCCGAAACGTCGGGCTAGTTAAATAATTAAATAAACCGCGACAAAATCCTTAAAAGTAGTTTTATTTTAAACTTACAATTTTTCGGTCCCTATTTTGATAAAGATCCGAGAAACTTTATTCCTAGCCCACACCATTTATATATTATCTGATTTATCTGCAAAAATGCAGGTATCAAAATAAAAATATTTGCCAAGATTACAAATGACATTGCAAAGAGTTAATTAATTTACAAATTTGAACAAGTCCACAGATTATTATTATTTACAATCCTGGTCAACTATATAGGCTGACTGGTGTGTCATTTTTATCACTGCAGTAGGGTGTGGTGAGGAAGTGCTGGAAAGGGGGATGAAGGGGTCCTAGCTGAGGATATATAGAAGGCGAAGGGGTAAGATGGTCGGGCATACGATAAGGCGTCATACGAAGCATAAAGAAGAGGGCAGTGCCTCAAATTCTAAAGAGTCCAATGCTTTAAGTACACTGAATAAAAGAAAAAGAGACAAGAAAATTGTTCGCGTTGTAATTAACTGACATGGACAGTGACAGTAGTGGCACTGCTATGCTCACATTCGCTAACATTGTAATGTAATAAAAGAAGAGGGCCGAGCGCAACAGAGAGCAAGAGAATCCTCGATAAAGAACGCAACATAACACAAACCCTATCTGTCCTTCAATGTGACTACTTCACTCTGAGATATGCTTACTTTCAGCGCGCGACCAGAGTCATAACGACAGGCTGCTCAAAGTAAAACTGGCATTTCTAAATTCTTTTAAAAGGCTAAATTAAAATCAAGTCAACCTATCGAATTCGACAGCGTGTCGGGTAAACATAAGAAGACCCTTAAATATTTACGTTTAGTATTAGGAAATAAATTTACCTTTTCAGAACATGTAACACATACTGGAGAAAGGGCCAAACGTAACTTCTACGCTCTTGGCAACATTTTGTGCTCAACATGGGACCCTGTCCCTGAATAACTTAAAAATAATTTACAACGTGACATACCCTGGCAGCATAAATTACAACGTGACATACCCTGGCAGCATAAATTACAACGTGACATACCCTGGCAGCATAAATTACAACGTGACATACCCTGGCAGCATAAATTACTACAAAGTCGTCGTCGTCGGCTATCGTTACTACTTTTATGTAAAGCTTCCCGCACCGTTACTACGGAGTCTTACCAGTTTTTGCTGCAGCATTACCTGTTGACCATGAAATCCAACGCCGTGCCGCAATGTATTACCACTCTAGAAGCATCTCTAGCCAAGACGTGGAACTACAAGTCAGACCGAAAATTCTTTAGCTCAATAGAAGTTACCGGTCAAAACTTATTCAGTGAATGGCAGACACGATGTACTAATACAAAGAAACGTCGCCATCTGCATAACTTTTTTTAATTTCTTTTTGAACTACACCAATTACAATGTTTTATGTCTATGAGTGATGAAAATGGCGCACCTGTCAACCTGTATTTTATTACGTACTATCGCCATCTGGTTTCACCACTATAACTCCAGCCCTATTAATCGTAGCGTAATTATAGAGCCTATATATAGGCCTTCCTCGGTAAATTGGCTATTCAACACGAAACGAATTTTCCAATTCAGACCAAGTAGTTCTGAGGAATGGCAATGTTGTTAACTTCAGTTCATAATGAACAGTCATTTTGAAGCGTTCGTGATTGTACAATAATATATTTTTTGGAAAGTCGCGCATGATTTTTCGTGGTTTTTTAAAAAGTGCATAGTTTACATGGCGCACGTATTTTATACGGATGGTTTTGAGACGCCCCTCAAATTGTTACTATATGATATATATATATATATATATATAATATAGGCATGTATAAACATATTTTATATTTTTCAGGGGGCCCAAGATTCTAAAAGGGGGTATTGCCATCATGATATATGTTACACACGCGTTAAACTTTTGGGTGCCTTTCAATATCTGTTTCTACTACCTAGCGCTATACCATAAAACAAGGCTGTTCTTTTGGGAATTGGTGTACAGGGCGACTTTCGTATTCATAATTTGTGTTATCGCTATTGTATTTCCGGATATCGATGCACTTATGGGAGTGGTAAGTTAATCCACCGATAAACGTAATAGTATTTAAGGCTTATTGTCAGTGTTATGTATACGGATGGTCTGTGGTACAGATATTCGCTAGTTGTTAGACACCCTGCGCATCCAATATAACAATGTTTTCAGGATGATGTTGAAACTCCCCAGATACTGCAGTGCTTCCGGAATTCGCTCAGTATAATACTGATGGCTCTCATGCCATCATTAGAAAATAGGTAGCATCTCTGTTGAGGAGACCTCAAGAAATTAACAACAGCATCCTAAGAGCAGTGGCGGATGACCCACCTCTGTACTTGGGCATCTCGTGCGTTTTATGATTCCCCTCGGCATGCGTCCTAAGCACATGACGCGTTCAATGATTGTTAATTTAATGTATAATATTAACCCTAGTTTTTAAGATTTTTGGTTGTTAAATTGACTAACCCAAATGGACCTGTGATGTCCGAAATAAATTTTGATTTTTGGATAGTGTAAATTGTCTCCACGTTTTTATGACCTAAGCTCAAACGTCTCAAACTTTGCTGCCTATTGAGGATTACCGACGGACAGACAGACAGATATTTCTCCAACTCCCGTAGGATACTGGTTGCTGAAAAGTATTACACTCATAAACCAGACTGAACTTTCCTCTGAAAATCCTTTTGGTCAGTTTACCTGGGTTCAACCATTGTGATGAGCGTTGTCGATTGTCGTTAAAGATTTTCTTTTAATGGCATGCAACGATCCAATATAAAATTCCCTTATTATTAGGAATGTTATGTAGCTTAACGAGTGTTTGTGTTTTTGTTGAGATTTTCTAATTTGTTCCAAAATAAATTTAAATTGTTTTTGTCACTAACACACAAGCCTGTCACTAGCTTCGAAGTAGGTTGGGATAGATCCAGTTCTACGATTACCTTCAGCTACTGTATCAACAATGGAAAACTGATCACGGTGTTGGTTCAGATTTCCAGAACAAATTCGGTGGAACCACAAGCGCATCGTGCTTCCTTTTACACTAGCTTCCACATACATAAACTTTATTTTCATAGCTGTTCTGCTGTATGTATGTAATGCATGCTTGGAATAATCTGTTGAATTGTTGAAACATTTAATAAAAGTCGCCCGACCTGGCGAACCCAGAGCCCCACGCGGCTAACGCTCTTAACAGGCGACACCCACACCGTTACACCACCACCGCCAAAACAACAAGAGGTCTCCTAAAGTGTAAGTGCCTTAGTGTGATATGCAGAGAGGATTGTAGGTAACATTTCACAATCCTTCCGTACGTATTTATATTGCTCTTTCCACATTCACAAGCCTTCATATAACTAGACCAGTATGGAAGGACCTTCGGACAGTAGTAGATTAATCGTGTCTTTTTCGGATCTAAAGTTATGCTGTGGAAACGAAGAAAAACCAGAATGCAGCTTCTTGCAAACATTGTTGTGTCTGTTTTTTTTAACCTTTCATCTGCAATTCCTTGTAATGTCATTTACATATTACTTAATATGTTTTAGCTGGGAACGCTGTGCTTATCGAATATGGCATTTATATGGCCCAATACAATCTATTTGCTGGTGATATGGGAAAGACCTGGCCTGGGCAAATACAAATGGAGGTTGTGGAAGGCAGGTGTGCTCTTGGGCATCGGCTGTTTCATATTGGTGGCAGGTACCATTGTTAATGGCAATCAATTGTTGGAAGTATTTAGAAAATAAAATTTCGAAAAGATACATTCTTGATATTCCTTGTTAAAAAAATTCTGATATCAAGGAACATCAAGAAATAATTGTTTTATTTTTATTTTTCTTGATGTATCTATTGGTTTAAAATGTTTCTATCTTTTACCAATATTTTTGTTTAATTTGGAAATTGTAATTATATTTAATTGCCTCCAAATAACGTGGTTTCAATTATGTCCTAATCATTTAAACTATAGTTTCCTAGGAAATTCGGACTGCCGTGAAAAGCGCTTGACATCCCCTGAACGTTGACTATGTAATCCCTATAGAGCCGTTTCCTAAAGAACCGTTATTGATGTTTATTTATATGCATGATAGTGGCAGTAATAAGAAAAAGAAAGATTGATTTATTTGTAATTAAATTTGAATTATTAAATTTTTAATACGTTGAAAACATAACTGACTATAATACGATGTTCGTTCAATAATCAAAAATCAGAAATAATACAAGTTATTAGTTATTATAATATTCTCTTACAGTTGTGTCTAAAATAGTTGTACTGAAATGAATAGTCATTATTTTTAATGAAAGTCACTGTTATACGTCGCGTGAGCTAATTTACATTAAGCGTAACGGTCTAATCAAACCCGTGATTGGCTAGTGAACACAATTTGTTGTTTTTTTTTTGGGCAAATACATCAATAATTAGTGCCAGTTTTGGTCTCCGCGGTAATGGATTCCTTTACCTTATTTTCTCGGTGAATTTTTTTCTGTTGCGGTTAACTCCTGGTGAGAGACTGCGCCTACTGTACTTTGTTAGATACCGGTAGGTATAAAATTACACCCGATTTTTAAGTCATAACAACCCTTTTTACTACATTGATCTATTTAAATGGTCAGACAAAGTGAAAAACTATATAAGAAGGAAAACAAGGGTTATAAATAATACAAGTGAGTTTCTTCGGTTATATTATGCGTTCAACTAAGAAAAAACTAGAGGAACTAAGTAAACGCGACTGAGGGCGTGCTCCAATGCGCTGGTCTGACGAGACGAGAGGCCGTCGGGGGTCTCCGTTGCGCGTATCATACAGCGCACAACAAACAACCCTACCTTTAATAAGAAGAAGGGACAAGGGGCAACAGGAGGAGGTGTTTTTGCACACGGGACATGGGTTGAGGATAGGAAACTCACCCCATTGCATTGTCCAAAATTTGGTGGGGTTGCACTGTGTTGCGGGGCTACCCTTTTCAGGAGGACGCATCGGTCCCATAGCTGACTAGTTGTCGGGGTACCCTGCTGAATTGTAGTTCCGGGGCGCCACATCAAAGGCGGCACTAATGGCACTCGTGGTAGTTTTTGTGGGTACACGTCACTATAATGTTTCGCGAAGGCCCACACACCACTGAGCTGGTGAAGGCGTTAAACAAAAAAAAAAACAAATATAAAAGTCTGTTTCGACTGGCAAACAAACCTGCAAGAAAAACATAAAAACAAATACTAGAACATATTATATGCATGTAATTTAATATTTGTTAACAGTTCTAAAATAAATTTCTTGAAACTGGAATTTCGGAATTAGAGTACATGTGACTTTTCGGCGTTATCGTATGAGCGAGAGATACCTCCTAAGTCGTTTCGGTCCATTCATCTGCAATACCGCACGGCTCGCGTAATTTTTGTCGATTGTTACCGAAGACCAAATACGCCGTAGACTCTTGTTACTTGCTATGACTACGCTTTTGCTATACGACCAGTACGTGAGGAAACACATGAAAAATTTAAAACAATAAAAGCATAAGCCCGGTCTGCCAAGTTGAGGGCTCTGGGACTATAAAACTCTGTCTAAATTTAAAAACATCTTCATATTTCTGTTGTCTCCCAGCCTTGATCGTTAGATTTTTGCGTTGAGTTCTCTGAAGTCATAATACATTTGGCACGTTATTGAAAAATCAAGATATTAGTTTTTTACGATGCGCGCGCACGCTGTCACAAAAACCGACACCCCGAACTTTTATCTTGTTTCGCCAAAGAAGTACCTCTGACACGTACACATAAGTACACACAATCTAGGAGAATAAACGAGCGGCCATATGAGAGTACCGACGCTGAACATATCCACATAATTGTAATGCATATTGTTCTCCATGCCTTCCATTAGCCAATGGCTACTACACGGACAATTCACACCACAGACAGAATACGTCATTAAAGCCGTTACTTTATGACAACATCATGTGAACGGGAGGTGCCTTTTATGCCGGGCTGATCCAATTCGGCTGCAATACAGAATGACCCCAATTCTTTACTATAATTTGGTACATATTTCGCCATCAGAATTATTGTCAATCGTTGATTAATTACTATTTTTTCCTTTTTTTTAAAATAGAGCTTTGTCGCTAAGCGTAAAAACTAACGTAAGTTATTACTTAGTCTCATTGATTCACAAAAATACGATTTCACACTGAAATGTCATTGTAAAGCATCCGCCATTGTACATAAACATATTTTTTTTGCAATGTCCACTGTACGTGTATGATTTTAGGTCGGTTTTACAATGCCGATTGTATTTTAAGATGTGCAAAATTTAAATATAGTACCTTGGAATGTCAACCTTACGTGCATGTGTTTAAGTTGTTTATACAAAGTGCACATCTTTTATATGAACGGACTCTCACCTAAGTATTTTTTTTAAATCAATGCTTAGTCTCTTCACTTCTTTGTTTTGGACTTGTCTATTCTTGAATTCTGTAGGTATTCTGTAGGCACTTCACATTTCCCTGTCAGTGCTGACATTTTTGTCGTGATTAATTATTTATTGCTTTGAATTTTGATAACATACTTTTATTGAGATTGCATAACCATGGTGAGGTTCTAATCTTTATTATTGTAGTTTAGAAGTAAAATTATATTGACAATTGTGCCCTGGATTCGCCATATGTGGACATTCAGTATTGCATATCAAGCCAGAAGCTAGTAGGAGTACTGGATTTCTTTTAGCTTATAATTATTATGAGATACCCAAGGAGAATGTATAAAGAATAAAAAAAAACTCACAAACTTAACAATCAAAGTGACTTTTTTACTACACGTAAATGGATACAAGACCGTCGGGATGTGTTGGAAAGAATTATGATAATTGATGAACATTTTGGATATAGAGCCATGCTGCATTGCAACTGAATTGGGTCGGAACGGCTGGAGAGGTACCTCACGTTCACATGATACAAGCAAATTGATATACAAGGCGGGTCTAGTTGGTAACGTGATAATTAATCCGCGTGTTACGCCATGTTATAAGGTAAACATGTACTACTACATACATTTCTATAATAAGAAGCTTTAATAAGGCCGTCGTCTGAAATGTATCATGGACACCGATGAAGCTGCACTGGACGCTTCCGTCAGCAACCGTAAAAAAGAAAGATAAATTTACTCCCTCACACGAATTTACTCATACTTTTAAACATCGATATCTATATGTTACAATAAAACTACTTTTACGGATTTTGTTGAGTGTAATATAATTACTTAACTAGCCGGACGTTCCAGGAGCTATACAGCAACCATGGTGACGGGTGGACTGAGATGATGTTCTGATGTCACAAATTATTAAAAGTACCCGAAGAATTATAATTATTTAGTCGCTCCGATTAACGAAAACAATACTTATTATATGTTGCTGCCTTGAGGTGTTATGTTTAGTTTTGTCTATCACTTGGTCTCAAGCAGAAGGAACACACCAGCCATCTTCTCTATTGTAATTTGGATACTTTTAAATTTCAATAACTTTACGGATCATCCTTGGAAGGTGTTCTTTAGTGAGGATTTACGCTTTATCAAATCTAATGTAGGGGCGAAATTCTGTTCTTTAGTGAGGATTTACGCTTTATCAAACCTAATGTAGGGGCCAAATTCTGTTCTTTAGTGAGGATTTACGCTTTATCAAACCTAATGTAGGGGCCAAATTCTGTTCTTTAGTGAGGATTTACGCTTTATCAAACCTAATGTAGGGGCCAAATTCTGTTCTTTAGTGAGGATTTACGCTTTATCAAACCTCTTGACCGCGATAAGATCCGTAAAAGTAGATCTGTTGTAATGAGTGACATTCGCGTAAACCGAACACATTGGTATTTATATAATTTTTAAGGAGTAAATTATAAAAAAAACAACTCAGTTTTCCCAGTTTTTCCGCGCAAGCCTCTGATCATGTACACAAGTCATTGACGTTATAACATAAACTAGCCGCACCTAAAAGCTTCATATTCTTTTTTACCACATTAAACACTTTAAAAGAACTCAGTTTATTACAGGACGTCTGTCGCGACGGCTAGTTGTCAATAATTTCGATATTCTTTTCACACCTTCAGTTACAATATAGAAGTTTTTGTAATGGTCCTTGTCGTTTTAGAAAATATTATAAAGATGAATCCTACATTACCGGAGATGAACATAGGGTTCATCTCCGGTAATGTAGGATTCTAATGATAAAGTAATTATTAGAATCCTGGTCCGGGAGTTACGGAGCGTGTTCGATGCAAACAAACAAAGAAAATGTTTCCTCTTTATAATATTATTACAGCTAATATGGGTTATAACTTTGATTATACAAAAAAAACCCAAACAATAAATTTAATGTAATCCTTGGAATAAGAGTGAAAATAAAATATTGTTATAGTCTATATAGTCAGAGGTAGTGCCACGCTGCATTGAAGCGAAATTGGGTCGGCACGACCGGGGAGGTACCCCCCGCTCATTTCTCATCGCCGTAAAGTGACATCTACGGTGTCGCGTTTCGTGCGGTTTGTAGGTAGCCGGTGATTGGGGGAGGAGAAAAGGCGAGCAGTGCACTGGCATAGCAATTATGCTGATAGTTATGGGCGTCGGTAGTCGTAGAAGGGCTCAGATTTCCCGGCTGCCCCCTTATACTATAAAAAAGGTCCACTTAAATTTAAATGTTTTCTAAATTTACGCCGCACATTTATTTCTATAGTTGAAAAGGAACAAACATCCAGAACAAAGGGACAAACATCCAGAACAAAGGAACAAACATCCAGAACAAAGGGACAAACATCGTCATCATCATCAGCCGGACGTCGTCCACTGCCCGCCCCACAGCGCGCCGTAGGTCCCGGTCCCGAGCCACCTCCATCCAGTGGCTCCCCGTCATCTTGACCAAGGCACGAGCATATCAAATTTAATTTTCTTTTCTCTCCAGGCGGCAGACGCTAAACCATCCGGTGGTGGTCCTGGTAATTTCAAAAACTTCGCAAGAACACAGGCCGAAGAAGATGCATTTGATTTCACCAAATGGCGTCAAGTAGAGAAACCGACCGGGTTTGTTTGAACCTTTTTTTTTTTGTTGACGCGGGGAAACGCATTTACGCGCTTTCACAGGCCCTGGGTGGGGTCCAGTGGTGTATGGGACTCGCGGCACATGATAGTGCCGAATACCCACAAAAACCACCGCGAGTGCCATCAGTGCCGCCCTTGGTGAGGTGCCCCGGGACTACAATCATCAAGGCACCTGGACGGCTAGTCAGCCCCCTAAGGGACCAACTTCACCTCCTCAGATGGAGTTGCCCAGTACTACAGGACTTTGGGATAGTGCAATGGGGTGAGGTTCCCAGCCTCGCCCCTGGCCCCGTGCGCAAATGCGCCACCTCCTGTTGCTTATTATTATTATGATCAGCAACAGCCACAAATCGTCCAGTGCCGTGGCCTCTAGTCAACGCAACGTGTCACGACCAGCGCAATAAAATACCAAAATGGAGGTTGACCTGGTCCACATGCCGTCTAGCGTGAGACCTACAGTCCTTCGACTGCGGGGTAGTCACTGGAATAATTTTCTACCCGGTCGGTTACTTTACTTTTCGTGCGGATCACTAAATTTGGAATCATGTCATGAGAAATATATTCTCCCTAACTCCACTACCATATACCTCCTTGTACCCCCATCAACATATCTCCTTATGATTTTCCACAGCACTCTCAGATGACGTATGTTACATAAATGTAGAGTGGAGAGTGTAGAGTAGAGTACCTTCACGCCTATTATCCCCGAAGAGGTAGGCAGAGGTGTGCTAGTACAGCCACAACTCGTAAGTCCAGTAGATATACTAGAACACCCACGACTAGCCAAGCTACTGAGGCCCATGATGTCATAGGTGGCAAGCCTTTGGCCATTTCAGGCACATTCCAATCCTGGATAATGTAATGCGTGCTCAGAATAATCTGAGAAACATTTAATAACAGTTGCCCGACCTGGGGATCGAACCCAGGACCCCACGCGGCTAACGGTCTTAACGGGCGACACCCGCACCGTTACACCAATGAGGCAATATTTAAAGTTTAAGCTTTAAGGTAAGAGGTAGTGCCATGCTGCATAGCAGATGAATTGAGACAGCACGTTCGAGGAGGTACCTCTCACGAGATATAAAAAATAAAAAATAAAGCAGTACTGTGTGAGCGTGAGCCACATCTGGGCACGTTCTAATGCAGCATAACGATCTTACTAAATTGTATACGTTTGGATTGTTGCACATTTGTCAAGATATGTACTTAGCTTGTCTTGTGATGACAGCTGTGACATCCCTAAACTTGAAGACAAAGAAGTCTTCGCAGTCAGTCGAACTGTTGAGGCTTGACTAGCGCCGCCAACCAGTATTAGGTCCCTCCGTAAAAAAAAACAGCTGTGACAGCTGATGCCCGTGTTGGACACATGCAATTTCCAGTGCGGCTTCGGTGACCATGGCATGAGGCCACCTTGGGTGTGAACCTCTGTGATGTGGCATAGCTGGAGTCAGTATTTTAGGATGGTCACACAGCCTTCCATATGTCATCCTGGCGCATCAACATATAAGTGTATAACATATAGTCTATAATCATATATTATTTAGGGTCGTGGGCTCCGTAGCTCATATGGTGAAGGGCGCCCTGGGTGCTGGCATACTCGGTGGCCATGTGGCCTATATGAAAGCTGGAGTATGGGTTGCTGTTCCGATGAGCTTATTATTCGGAATATATATTACCTATTGTCTTTATGTAAGTATAGCTATAGTCTTACAGTGTTTCTGTATCTTTGATGAATCAGGGGCCACGAAGCAGTTAGAGCCTATTGGCAATTAACAATGCCCATTACTGTCATGCAGATATGCGGCTCTCCTTTCCAACATCTGCAGAATTCTATTGCTTTAGTAAGTGCGCGTGCCATGTGGCATTACAGTGGAATAGGGCCGACACGTCCGGGGAGGTACCTCTCGCTCACATGATACCTGTGTACAGTGACATCTTCGGTTTCATTTCGTAAGGTTTGTGAGTAGCCGGTGGCACATTGGGAGGAGGTAAGAAGGAGGGCAACGCATCAATATAGTAATTATACTGATGAACATGGGTATCGTTAGTCGTAAAATAATGCTCGTTTGTATTATGTCTATGCTGTAAAATAAAATAGTCATGAACATGCGGTCCTCTCCTTTCCGACATCCACATAAACGTGATGCAGGTCCATTGCTCTTCTTTCCAGCATCCACATAACTCTTATAGACATGCGGTCCTCTCCTTTCCGACATCCACATAAACGTGATACAGGTCCATTGCTCTTCTTTCCAGCATCCACATAACTCTTATAGACATGCGGTCCTCTCCTTTCCGACATCCACATAAACGTGATGCAGGTCCATTGCTCTTCTTTCCGGCATCCACATAACTCTTATAGACATGCGCTCCTCTCCTTTCCAATATCCACATAATTGTCATGATCATGCATTTCTCCCCTTACTAACTGCTACTAAGAAAAAGAATTAGAATAAAAATAATTATTGAAGGGGTACTTGCTGCTTTTTTGTATGTCCGTCCATATACCATGTCATGTGCGAATCCCACTCACACATAAACTTTTTTTAATCGCATATCAATTTTCAGCTACTCATATATTGTGCTCAGATATTAAACAGAAGGACAAGAGTCGCCA
>JAFELO010000514.1:622321-638775 GCA_017140195.1 Eumaeus atala
CACGCGGATACGGTCTCCCGTCAGGTGGTCGCGCGTGCAGCGGGGCCAGGTCACGTAGATGAGCATGCGGTCCGTTGTCTGCCCTATTGAACATAGCGCTCGACAATCGAACCACAAACTCATCGGACGTAACGACCGGCTCCCGTGATGACCCGTAAAGATATATTTTTCTGGGCTTGCAGGCGTTTCCGCTGGGCCTGGGAGGTTGACGCGTACCATGCAGGGGCGGCGTAAGTGAGGCGTGACCGGATAGTTTCGTTCGTGTAGGAATTCGGACGCTAGTACCGGCCACAGCAAAGCGCGGGCTGTTCTCGCCTGGTTGACCGCTCGGTCCACCTGCGAGAGCAACCGCAGCGCGCGGTCGATACTGCATCCGAGGTACACGACTGGGGATTCCCAAGACACATCCTGGCCTCTGAACTTTAACCGCCCCGGCATGGAGCGCCTCTTGCTGACATATAGCGCCGACGTCTTATCCACGTTGATGGACATGCACCACCGGCAACCGGTCCAGCATGCGCTGCAGTTGCAAGCTCCGGCTTTCGGGACGAGGTAACGTATGTCGTCGGCGAACAGCGCGAGTATGACGTCCACCTCACCCTCTCCCGAAGGATCATTGAGTGTGGGGATGTCGTTGGTACAGGCCGCGTACAGGCAAGGGGATAGGCAACTGCCCTGTGGCACTCCGGCACGTATGGCCTTCACCGAGGAGTGCCTCCGCTCCACCGCTACCCGGAAGGTTCTATCTTCCAAGAATGACGCCACTAGTCTCACGAACGCTAGCGGGACGCCGGCGTCCACTAACTTGTACCCTCCCCTCTTTCTAGGTCTCCGGAAAGTGGGCCGTTCGGAGAATGCCATTTGCGATCTGTGTGAGAGCCACGGCTGCTCGCCTAGGCATCATCACCAGCGCTGTGGGGTGGGGGATGTCATCGAGGCCTGGAGCTTTGAGCCTCGAGAGGCGAAGTGCGACTTCCGCAGCTCAGAGGGGGAAATGAAATCCTTCCCGCTGAGTGGCGGAGTCGGGCTCTGAAGGAGCTCTCGAATGCGACACTCCACGTGCTCGTGATGCTCTGCGAACGACGGCGCCGCTGGGTGTGGTGAAAACTGCGTGTGTAGATGTGATGCGAGCACCTCGGCGCGTGCCTGCGCTCCTTGTGTTTCGCACCTGTGATGTCTAGGAGTGGAGTGATGGTGGTCTTCGGCCTCGTGAGACGTCTGTTTAGGGCGTGCAGGTTAGCGTCGTTTTCACTAACATGGAAGACTGTACTCTCCCAGTCTGCTCCACGACACTCCCTTACCTTTGCAGACAGTTCCTCGGCCAGCTTGTTGAATTGTGCCAAGATCCTCGGACAGTAGGTGCGGGCCCAGAGTTTCCTCATCTGACGTTTCCTCTGCAGGTCCGCCAGTAGGATCGGGGGGAGCTCACCCCACCGGCGCGCTGTCTCCGGTACAATGATGTTCGCCGCCGACGGTGCCTCCCGGATTTTAACCGTGAAGCGGCGAGCGGCGGCCTCCACTTCATCCGGGGCAGACAGTTGCCCGGCGATGGTGAAGACGACTACGCTATCCTGATAGACAGCCCAGTCGATCCTCTCTCTGGTCCGCACTCCTTCCCTAAGGATTGCTCCGGAATCAAGTGTGGCGAGGATGGGTAGGTGTTGAGTGTCGAGTTCGAACAGGACCTCGATGTTGACCGTGGCGAAGATATAAATAAACCCGCGCAGCTGACGAGTGTCGCGTGTACTGCTGCGTAGCGTAGATGGGTTTTGTCATTACTGTATTGTAATCGGTCAGACGCGACCGGGGAAATGCCGTTCGCTGACACAAACCGGTGTGACATAATCATTCACGCGGGAAGTGCGGTTTGTGAGAGGCCAAATGGCCATTGGTAGCCGAGATGAAGATTGGGAAAATTTATGTGTATTTCACGAAAAAATATTCTTCAATTTTTTTATAGTATAGAGGAACAAATGAGTAATCGGCGAGTTCACGACTGCTGATGACCATACAATTCCATTCAACGACTTGCTGCAAACGATTTCTAAGAAAAGAATGAAAGAAATGAATATATTTCAGTTGTCGAGTACCTATAACACAAGTTCTTACGGTACTTAGCACAGGGCTTGGCTAGCGCGGTGTGATAATTATACATATATTATTATTAATACTATTACTATTCCCCTGGTGCTACAAAAAAAAAAAACGCGTCTTCAATAATGTCAAAATAATAATGGGTTCAGCAGGGCGAACCGAGCGCCAACCATCACAATCCTTACGACATAACTACTAAGGTACCTTTGGAGGAGTTAGTGCCATGCATAGCAAATCCTCCTATACAAAGGAATCGGGCCGGCACGACCGGGGAGATACCTCTCGCTCATTTGATACCAGCGTAAACTGAAGTCGTGTTTCGTGTGTCTTGTGAGATTCCGTGGCTCATTGGAGGGGCGGGGGGGGGGGTTTCGTTTTCTCATATGTTATACAAATAAATAGCTCTGATAAGAGTTAAGAAGGCCAAATTCATTGTGCCTGTTTACTCATCATCAAAGACCTTGAAGAAACTCAGTTGTATGTCCTATTGATATTATACACGCGAAAGTTTGTTAGTATGGATGGATCTTTGTTTACCCTTTCACGTAAAAACTACTGAATGGATTTCGACAAAATTAAAATTTTATAGCTTACGTATCAGAATTACACATTAGCTATAGAAATATAAACTATTGTTTGTTTCTCATGCGGTCGAACTCGCGAGCCACATTATAATCAAACTACTTTTGGCATAAAGAATTTGCTCAACGACAACCATTCAATAACAGTTACAGCAAATATGAAGTTATTTAAACAAAATTTGAAAAAAGTTGGAAAAGTGAAATGTGTATGCCTCATTTTTTAATCCGCTGTGGCCTCATCCTTAAGTAATTTTTAGACTCTGATAATTGCAGGTAAAAATAGTGATAATGGCTACATGTCAGTAACGAATTATACTGCGGTGTTGTTTTTCAACAACAGTTATTGTAAACTGTTTTCCCGTTATCTTGTTGTTCTAATTAGTTCTATGTTATTATGTAAGTTCTTCTATTTTGCAAGATTTTAGTAAATTCCAAAAAAAGTTTTAATCAGTTGTAATTTTAAATCCGTAATCGTACTTTTTATGAGAAAAATTTCTTTCGTCTATCTAATAATGAGCAGGTATAACGGAACGGGAGCCGGGAACGGAAATAGCCGGTAAATATCCCATCAAAAATAAACAACCGGTAAATAAATATAAAAAAAGTGACGATTGACTCTACAGGTTGCATTGCAAGACACTGGATATACTGCAAGAGGGTGTTTGGCTTGCGATTCTGATCACGGTTATGCAATAAAATGGGTAGTTAAAATTTAAACATGAACTCCACACAGCTCTACGGTGGATTGTCACATAACTACTTTTTCTACGTTTCATCCGTCATTTGCATACCCGGGGATATTGTAACATTTTCCTCCCTTATGGCATAATGTACTATTCGCCTTGTGCGTAAATATGACTTTGATTTGCGGCAATGAGGCTTCTGCTTATGTGAACCATGCGTGTCCATAATGTGTGATTACTACTTATAGTCGGGGTCTTTAGCGGTGATAAAATAAAGTGCTTTGAACATTAATTTTTCATCTTGTTATTATATTGCAACAGAAATAGGGTTATAACACTTTGAAGACATTTCTAAAAATAACTGTTTATTAGCGTTAATAACCGCTACGGCCAATAAGTTGCATATAAATACGATTTGCATACAGATGCAAATCGTATTTGTATACAGCAACAGTGCTGTATATTTATATCAAGGCAAAGAAATTACTTCTCCGAATTAAATACATATACATATAAAACTGTAGGCACATGTTTAAGAGGGCACAAACAGAGACGTTATAGGTGGTATATGAATAACTACGTAACAGATTTAATGAGTAACACTTAGTAAGGATTATACTTATCAAGGTGTTTTTCAGTCCCAGTATAATATTACCTCTTATACTCAACTGTTATCAACAATGGATAGCGAATATAAATAATTACAGAACAACGCAATAATGTACGTTAGTGTCATCCCGTGATTCCACCCGCAGGTTTGTAGCCTTCGTCGATAAATGGACTATTTAACAATAATAATTGTTCAATTTGAGCCAGTACTTCTTGAGATTAGCGTGCTCAAATAAACAAATAAAAAATAATAATAGCTGTATCTTGGGTTTCATGCAGTTTTTACCCAACTGAACAAGATGGATCAAAAGGAGATTAAGTTATTAGGTACATTTGTAGACTTGTATGTTCCCAACTATAGCCTTAATGGACGCATCTAAGCATACAAGGTATGCTTAGATGCGTCTTGATAACGCGAGTACATTAAATTATACATAAATAGGTATATTATATAAAATATGCCAATGAAATTGTATATTTACATATATTGAATTAATTTATCATTCATGATAGGCTGAGTTTGTTTCGCCGGTTCTTTTCAGGCCAAACTAGGGTGGAGGCCGTTATAATTTATTTCCTGATGTTGAAAAAGCAATTTTATAGTTCCATTTTGAATGAAAATATTTTCATTTCATTTCATATAAGTATCTTAAGCAGCTATTGTGTTTTATTTTAAAATTTTGTAATTGAGAATACGAAAGGCCAAGCTTTGTTAAAAAGAGAAGAAATGAATAAGAGATCTGCGTAACCGTTAGCCATGAGATTACTTATAGTTAATGGTGATAGGTAACGAGGTCCAGTGTCTGCAAACTGCATCTAGAGCTCGTATACACAAAATAATGTGAGGGAGGGATTGGAAAATTGACAGGATGGTAATTGAAATGTTATAATGTCCTCCTAGTCGAATTTCTGCTACTGCAGCCATCTCCATAGATATAAGCCCTCTGGTCTGGTGTTTTTAAAGTGTAGAGGAGTGTGCAGGCACAAGTCCACTCTCTACTTTCTAGTTCTCCTATTTCGATTTATTGTTGTACCGCCTCCTCTCCGTTTCAAATTTGTATAGATTGCGTTTCGTCACAGACGAGCCTCGTTGAGGCATATATCATGGGTTGATCCACGTATCAAGAGGAGAACAGGTCGTTTCCCTAAAGCATAATATAAAATATCTCACAATTATTTGTTAATTTTAAGACGCAGTCCAATACCTGTTCCGCGCACGTGCACGCGAAGTCAGACAGTGTTTCGATATCTTTTGAGTAATTAGGTAGTGCGGTGAATAAGGAAAATGGTGGTGAGCAATGTAAGTTCTTCTTTTAAATATTCAAATTAGGAACCTGATCATTGTAAAAAAAAAAACAAATCACCAAGAAGGTTGAATATAATAATTGTAAAGCAATGTAATTCCTTTTTTTATTAGGAATGTTATCAATGTGAAAAAAAAAACAGACCATCAAAAAGGCTGTGTTGTAAAAGTTGTCGAGCATACACAATAAGAATCCATGATAATATAAGATTTTTTAAAATATTTATATATACGAAATGTGTTATGCGTAAAAGAATAAGAAATTCGTGAAATAAATTGCCTTATAGTAATTGTATCGAAATGTAATTTTAAAACCCTTTTTAGGAATATTAGTGCCATTATAACATTAAAAAAAAAATATGTATGCCGCCTGACACGAGACTGGAGATTACTCCTCAACAACGAATTTGATGAAGTGAAAGGTGCGCAAGAGATTGTGTGAGCGCGGCTAAGCGTTACGCTCGAGTTACGCTCAATCATGCGATGCAAACATATTTTCATGTATTTCGAATCAACACCACAACATAATCCCCATTATGTTGTGGTGTTGATTCTGTTAAAAATAATACGTTACAAAAATAAATTGCACAAGTTTTTCCTTCGTCTCGTTTTACGGTCGCAGGCTCCGGTGAAGTGTAGTGGCGGGAGCAGTAGCACCGCCAACCAGCAGTAAGGTCCCGCCGAAAAAAAAATATCGGTCGCAGAAATTTTAATATGTATGCCTCCGTCCATAGATTGTTATTGTGAGTTTATAATTTTACACGCTACGTATGCGTCTTTTTAATTATCTTACTATGTAAACTGGGCTACTACGTTGTAATTAATCCCGATACCATAAACAGCTTTTACCGAGAACCATGTATGTGCGAGGTAATGCGGTGTGGCATTTTTAATGTATCGGCCTGGCATTACCACTCACATGTAGGGTTGCGAACCGTAATCTTTAACGTACCACGCACCCGTGGTGGAAGTGGGAGACTGTTCCACTCAGTCACGATAGCTCAACGAGCTCTTCCAGCTCTCATCATAATGGAAGGCCAACTTTAGGTGCCACGCCTGATCTGCCCCCCTGTTTAGAGAGAGGGGATGAAGGCACCCGTTCTTATGGCCTAAATAATTATAGTTTTTTTTATTAACCTTCAGAAAATTGGGATACATCCTTCACATCTACGGCTTGTCCTCCTATCGATCCCATCTCACCGTCGCTCGGCGTGACGTTTAGTTACCAACGAAGCTGCATTGAACATTTACGCCAGCATAGAGAAGTAAAAAAAAAGCAAAAAGAACTCTAAGATTATAGAAATATTGTCCTTATTTTCATAATTTGGGTGCATTGTATATTCAATGCTAGGCTTGGTTAATCAACTGGCCCCGCCTTGGTTCAAGTCTTGTCGTGGCGGTGGGGCTTAGTAGCCTGGGGTGAACCCAGGCGAAGTCAATTGAACCGAGGGGGATCTTTACAACCCTCTTATAAGTAGAGGGGGCTTAAAGATTAGGAGGAGGAATCGCTCTCGGTAACCCTCTTATAAGAAGAGGGTATCTACGAGCAACAGGAGGTGGCGCTTATGCGCACGGGGCAAGGGGTGAGGATGGGAACCTCACCCCAATGCACTGCCCCAAAGTCGGTGGGGTTGTCTTTTTTCTTTTCTCAATATATCTTCATGTATCTTTTTATTACAAAGGGACTGTAGTAGCTGTTGCCCACATATCTTCAATAAAGACGAATATTTGTAAAATATCGCAAATAATTATTATTTGATGAATCTGAAATGATAATGATAATGATGATGATGATGATAATGATAATGATATTATAGTAAAGTAAATCAAATTAAACGAGGAATAGCCGGCGAATTATTGTTAAAGATTTCAAACGAGAAACCAGACACTGAACAAGATGCCCAACATGAAGAACCACAATATCATCAACATTTGAGGCTTCATTTGGAAACACCTTTCTCACAACGTTTGAATATCTCAGAAACGTGTGAACTCAATATTCAACAGCCAATAAGAGATATCTCTATAGACAACATATTTTTGCAAATACTACAACAATTCAAAGATACCGACCCAACCCGACGAATGTACATTCCGAAACAAAAATCATCTAAAAAGTTCGCAAATATAGTAAAATATATTAATAATGTGATCCTCACTGATTACATTACTATCGGTACTGAATTCAACCATTTTCAAACAATATTGTATTGTGCAGCATGGACGGCTGCCAAAATTAACGGAGCGAGAATATCTCTGGAATCAAGACAGCAAACTTGAGTTACTTATAAAAACCGGATACCCCAGTGGGAAAAAGGTCCCGAAAAAAGAATAACTGACATACGAATGAAAATAGGCTGGATCTCACAGTTTATAAATGGGGCTAGGAGTAAAAGACTTGAAAACCACGTGAAGAATATAATGCATCAATTTAGTATTCACTCTCTACATGAAGAAACAAACACACAAACAACAAATGTATTAGACACACTCAAACAAAAACTTACACTCATATCGGGACGGCTCAACAGATACAAGACATGAACAACAAGAATGTGTGATTAGAAAACAACAAAATATATAATTTAACAACAATGAAAAACAATTTTACAGAAACTTAAAAAATGATTCAAGAAACATGGAAATTAACAGTAACAACATACAAACTGTAAATGAATCTCCAGAACCTGTTGATTTGAGTAACTTTTGGGCAGGAATATGGGAAAAATCGGTGAAACATAAATAACACTGAAGCTGATTGGATCAAAGCTGAAATGACTAGAAATATAACTACATCGGAAATGTTTTTTGAACACATTCCCATAGATATATTTAGACATGTAATAAATAATTTACACAATTGGAAGGCACCAAGATCAGACTATATACATAACTATTGGTACAAGAAATTTACACATATTCATGGATACCTCCATATATTTTTGAACAAGTTTATTAATAATCCTAGCACAATACCCCACTATAATACATCCGGAACTACATATATGATACCAAAAGATTACAATGACATTACCAACCCAGCAAAATATAGAGCCATAACTTGTTTACAAACAGTCTACAAAATTATGACATCCTGTATTTCTGATTTAATATATAAGTACGTCGAAGAGAATAGCATATTGGCTGAACAACAAAAGGGGAGCCGTAAGTTCAGTCAAGGCTGTAAAGAACAATTAATCATAGATTCTGTAATTTTGAAACGTGTCCAAAAAACCTAGACTGATTTACTCTATGTATATTGATTATAAAAAAGCATATGACTCCGTTCCCCACTCGTGGCTAATACAGATCTTAGAAATATACAAAATACACCCAAAATTAATAAGTTTATTGGAAAACACTATGAAAGCTCGGACTACCCGACTTAAACTTACCACTCCTACCTCATTTATAGAAACAGAACCAATTAAAATACAAAGAGGTATATTTCAGGGCGATGCTTTAAGCCTTCTATGGTTTTGCCTGGCATTAAATCCACTCTCGAACCTATTAAACTCAACATCGAAAGGATACCACTTATATTTCAGGGACAATCATTTAGAGACAAAATATACTTTAAGCCACTTACGTTACATGGACGACATAAAACTATGCTGATAAGGAACATGACCTACATAACCTAACTAGCATAGCTGCACAATTTACAAATGATATAAAAATGGAATTTGGAATTAACAAATGTAAGATTAATTCAATTAAAAAAGGATGCACGTATCAGCACAGTTACTCCTTAGAATCGGGCCTTCTTATTAAACCACTTGACGAAAACGAAACTTACAAATATTTAGGGTACAGTCAGTCACATCAAATTATTTACAAGGAGACTAAGCAAAAACTGAAACTAGAATTCCAACATCGCTTCAACACAATACTTAAATCACAGCTCCACGCCCGTAACACAGTTAAAGCCAAAAATAATTTTGCAATACCCATCCTAACGTATTCTTTTGGTATAATAAACTGGAGTAAAACCGACCACAAAACTTTACAACATAAAATAAAAACTCCATTGACTATACATCGTAAACACCACCCGAGATCCTGTATACAAAGACTAACGCTATCGAGGAAATAAGGAGGGCGAGGTATAATCGACATAACAAATTTACACAACAAACAAGTCACGACCTTGAGACATTATTTTTTCAAAAAATCTCAATTCTCCCCACTTCTTAAGTCAATAAGCCTACACGACAATAAATTCACATCACTAAACTTAAAAAATAATGCAATACAGAACAATGAGACCTTGGTAGAAAACCAGACTAAAATCACCGAATGGACTAGAAAAGCCCTCCATGGGAGATATCGCCTGGACTTATGCCACCCTAATGTCGACAAAGAAGCGTCGAACGCATGGATAAGCCGTGGAGAACTCTTCCCCTAGAATGAAGGCTTTATGATAGCGATACAAGATCAAGTAATAGAGACCAGAAACTACAATATTTTAATTTTATTATTGCATATAACTAAAACATTGAATAACGATACCTGTAGAAAATGCAATAGCTCGCTAGAAACCATTTAACACGTTACAAGTGCATGCAAAGCAATAGTCCAAACTGACTACAAAATCAGACATGACCAAGTTGCTAATATAATTCACCAGAAACTTGCTCAACAATATCATTTCATTAATGACTTGGAACCTTGCTATAAATACAAGCCGCATATTGTGTTGGAAAACATAACGACCAAACACTACTTCGACCGACCGAACTATCCAAAATAACAGACCTGATATTACTCTAATAAATAAATCAAATAATACAGGATACATAATTGACATAGCAGTCCCTAATACTCATAGCCTCCAGAGTACCATATCTGAAAAACTTAACAAATACATAGAATTAAAAGATGAAATAACTCTTCTCTGGCATCTGTAAAAAGTAATAATAGTACCAATACTAATATCCTGTACAGGTGTTATACCGATACAATTGCACCAATCATTAAAGACTCTACAGCTACCACCAAACACATATCGCGTTCTCCAGAAAGCAGTTATTCTAAAAACATGCCGAATAATGAGAATTTTTTTACAAATAAACCAGGAATAAATTGTCTCATCAGTACCCACCACTCATTCCACATAACATTAAAAATTTTATCCATCTGATATGCTTCTTGGCTTAGGCTTCTGCACATCAGTACTCTGGTGAAAGCCGAGGAAAAAAAGATAAATTATAATAAACGTTTATTTCAGTATAAGTAATATTACGAAGTATATATATAAAAAATATAATTGCACATTAGTTTAAACGTACAAATTGTCGCGTCGTCATTTTAATAACAATAAAATTACGTTCTTACGGATATATAAAAAATATATTATTCATCTTAGATATGGTGGTAACCCTAATCACATGATAGCGCCACAAAACTATGCTGTCACGTTTAGTGCAGTTTGCGTGTTCCCGGTGGCCCATAGGAGGGAAGCATAATCATTAACCTCGCGGATGTAAATGAGCGTGGATGTAGTAATCAAAAGGCTCCAATGCATTTTTTGTCCCTTATTCTGCAGATAGGTAGTGTTTCCTCTGGTTCTGTACTGTCCTTTCTCTCGTCCTGATCAATTAGGTACTACTACTAGTAGCCTGTTCCAACTTGATGATAAAAATCAGTAAGAATCGTTTCATTGTAATAAGTAACATTCGCGTCAATTTATATATCTGATGATGATAAGTCGAAACCGTAAATGTAAATTGAAAAATAAATAATTAAAGAAAAAGTATATTCATTTGTTCAAGTGTTCATATGAATTGCCATCAAGAAGTGACAACACATTCAATCAACTATATATTTTAACAATTAATTAACACACTTATAATTTTCGTAACGAACGCTTTGTGGAATTTATCTCTTCGACTTAGTCCTAGCCTTAGTTTCTATATCAGATAATATCGCGGTAGGCTACCTTATCTAGTCTTTTTTTTTTGTTGTCTCAGGGAAACGCATTTACGCGCCTTCACTGGCCCTGGGTGGGGTCCAGTAGTGTGTAGGACTCGCGGCACATGATAGTTTCGAATACCTACAAAAACCACCGCGAGAGCCATTAGTGCCGCCTTGGTGAGGTGCATTCTAGGCACGGCTAGTCAGCCTCCTAAGGCACCGGCTCCACCTCCAGATGGGGTTTCCCCGCACTACAGGACAACCCCACCGACTTTGGGACAGTGCAATTGGTTGAGGTTTCCATCCACCCCTTGCCACTTGTGTAAAAGCGCCTCCTCCCGTTGCCCTTTGCTCCCCGGTTCTTCTACCGAGAGCGCTTCCTCCTACTGATCTTTATCCCTCTCTCCTTGTAATAGGGGTGCAAAGAACCCACTCGGTTAAATCGACTTCGCCTGGGTTCGCCCCACACAGGCTAAGCCTCACCGCCACGACAAGGCTTGAACCATGGTGGGTAGATCTATTACCACCTGACCTGACTCAGAAGGAAAACTATGCGCAATCCTAGATAAGGATAATACGAATACTCAAATCGTAAGAGCATCCAGAAATTGTACTTAAGTTAAAAAAAGCCATTGGTACAGTCGCCAGCAATAATACATACACACTGGTCACATTACATTACAGAAATATATTAACATCTACCATTCAAAAATATAGGTATACTTGTGATATTTTGTTCAAAATTATCCGATCGTCTGACTCCATCAAAATGTATCAAAACTAGGTATTTATATATTATAAAAAAAGTTTGAAAATGAGACCAGTGCGATATTTTTGCCCGTGACTGTACTGTACTGTAGACCACTGAGAGTATGGATACATTTATAAGAAATAAAATATTAATATTATCATTACGTGGAAGATACAGTACTCAATTTTAAACTGTTATTCTAGTAATATACTATATTAATTCATTTATCATGTTAAGAATAGGAAACTTTTTCCATAGCCAGACTGGAGAGAATACTTTCCAACATGCGTAAAATTGGCGACCCTTCACCTGCACAATAAACGCAGTTGACACACGTGTGAATCTATGTCTACACTAACACTATAAGCCAGGAGTGTAAGGATCGAGATATGTGGCGCTACGTGCCCTCTGCCACCTCATTAGGGAACTGAGGTGAAGATGTGTTGTTGTTTTCATAAAGCTGAAGAGTTTTTTGTTTGTTTGTCTGCACGCGTTCCTCACAGGAACTCCTATCTTGAATTGAAAAATTATGTTTGTGTTGATAGATCCATTTATCGAGGAAAGCTATAGGCTATATGCGATGTCGCTACGGGGAATAGGACTGGAGTAACGCAAGTGAAATCACGGGGTGTAATATGATGATATAGATATGATGATCTACTATAGGAACATTTCTGTGACTCGTAACGTTACTATGACGTCATACATGATAGTACGCTACCTTTTTCGTGAATTAGTGTCATCGTTATCAGGTCAAAAATTGACAAAATCCTCTCAATAGTTTCAGAGATACAAATATACACACATATATACATACACACATGCATACGTACATACATGCACACCTACGTCTATAATATAATAGGTATATATTTTGTAATTCCGATAATATTACCTAATATATCCGAATTGAATTGATAACCTCCTCTGAAATTGGTTGAAAGAGGAGAAAAATGCTCATTTTGTTAGGGAAAATGTTTCAAGGTTAGAAAACTACTGATCACGATTTGTACGATAACTCCAAGCGAGGCTACTGCAAGATATAAAAATATACTAATAATGTAAACGTCAAAATTTGTAAGTGTGGGTGGGTACTTGTAAGTGTGGGTGGGTACTTGTTACTCTTTCATGTAAAAACTACTGAATGGATTGTAATAAAACTTTATAATAACATGGCTTATACATCAGGTCAACACGTAGGTTGTGGTGGACTCGGCCCCGCACACCTTCGACGTGTGCCCGAGATGGGCGGCGCTGCGTCACGATGCGACATCATCGACATCATCAGGGGACTCGTCCCTGCCGAGCATCTTCACCGCGATGGTCTGCAATAACGAATCCTATCAGGCGATGGCTTCCATATCCCTATACAATCATGTTAAAGAAGGAAACCGAGGAGTGGGTAGACAGGAAGCTGGCTTCCCCCTGCGGACGGTGATCGGGGGTATGAAAGAGACGCTACATATTGAGCTTACATATCGAATGTAAATGTATTCGTCTGCGTCAGCAAAAAAAGGCGCCTGTTTGGATGTACCGTTGTGGTGAATGAACGAAATTCGGTTATAACTGTGTTTTTTTAGAGAAAACTCTACTGTCCCCTTTTAGAAATTAATTCACAATCGAGTTCCACAAGTACAATGGGGTAAGGTTCCCATCCGCGTCCCTTGCTCCGTGCGCAAAAGCGTGTCATCATGTTGTTCTTTTGTCCCCTCTTCTTATAAGAGGGGGACAAAGAACGCCTCCACCTCTTGCTCTTTAGCCCCTTCTTCTTATGAGAGGGGTGCAAAGGGCAACCCCCTCGGTTGCATTGACTTCACCTGGTTACACCCCAAAATACTGAGCCCCATCGCCACGACAAGGCTTACGCTTGCGCCAATCATGGTGGGGACTTACGTCCTGCGCAGCTGGCTAATCTCTATAAGGACGGCCGCTGTGGCCAAAATTTGGGGAGGACGAATATTATTATTATTGTATTAAAAACATTTTTGCGGATTGTCGCCGACTAAATTCTTTTTGGATGATAATGCAATTTATGGATGAACCGGTTTTCCCTTCGATCAACTGTTGCTTCAAGAATACGCAATCACCTTCACGTTTGGGTCGGATTTTCCTGTTGGAACGAATAAAAGATAAATTGAGGTTATTTAAAATGTAATCAGAATGACGCAATGATTTCCATAATCAGCATCCAGAAAACGTCCTCAGCTGGACAAAGACCTCACCCACAGAGCGCCACTAGTCACGGTCGCAAGCTACTTGCATTGAATGGTTTCCTGCCACCAGGCCCTAATTCCAGCGCGTAGTAAGTACTTGCTGAATATATTTACCATTATTACAAAAGTACAAGATACACGCTTCTTACCGAATGTCAATCTAAAGAGTCTGCGATTGTACATAAATTAACTTTTTTGCAAAGACAACCTCTCGCTCATGATTTTAAGTCATCTTTACAAAGCAGATTCTATTAATAGAGTTCCATAATTTAATAATATTTTTCAATCTCACTCGCGCTGTTTTTACAAAGTGCAGAATTTGACACGTCTTTTTTTAGTTTATAGGGACAAACGAGAAGTGGGAGCTTTTAATGACTATTTATGCCCGTGAGCATCAACATAATTACTATGTCGATGCGTAGCTCTCCTGTTCGCCTTCCCCCTTTGGGGGCTACACACAAGCCGCACGTATACATCGATGATTTCACTTTAAGCCGGTATCGTGTGGGCGAGAGGTACCTCCCCAGTCGGCCCAATTTAGTCTGCAGCACTAATTCTTACTATGTGTATATGTACTATGCTTACTAGGAGATCTCAACTGTTAATTATATTCATTGAAAACTTATTTGGGTAATCACACATCTGTAATTCGTACGCTTTAGACACCGACTGTGTATCTTGGTATTTTTGTAATCAATGTTAAAGACAGTAAATTATACTTAAAGAGAGATACAATCTTCACTCATTTAAATCTATTCCGCCGCATGAACGAGCTCTGTTGATACTGGCTACGTCAATTATAGTTGTTATCAATATCTTAATCGCTCTACAAACTAACACAACAAATATGATATTATATTAAGTGCCTCGAACTCGTGGGCATGTAAATGTTTAACATTTACTTTACGTACGTACGTAGCAGTCTGCACGGGCATTACTAGAAACATGGCCAAAATAAATCAATTTAAAAATACAAAAATCTTCGGCGTCGTAAACATTACACGGGACCATAACAAGAAATTCAATTTATGACACAACGTCTGTCGCGACAGCTAGTTCTCAATAATTTTAGTATTAGTTAAGGATTTACTTTGAGTTTTTTTTTACAACTTTATCTAATTTTCGAAACTTTCACAATTATCTATATCGTTTTAGAAAATATATCTCTGACCTTCCGATTGACAGGGGTGCTCACCAGGCATGGCTGCATCGGCGAGCACCTGTATAGGAGGGGTCTGAGGGAGCCCGATCCTATTTGTTAAGCTTGTGACACTGCGGATACGGCCGAGCACGCACTTGAGGGGTGCTCTGCGTGGTTTACAGTGGTGCAACCTATAGAGCGTGCTTGTAACAGAGGACCTCGCGCTATCGAGGTGTGGTATGTTCGAAGATGACCAGTCCTGGGCAGCGATGGCCTCCTTTTAAGGGGATGTAATGTCCGAAACCGCGGAGCGTGCTCGGGCGGAAGCTGAGGGTGCAGACCCACACTGTAGGCGACGAGTAGGAGTCTGCGGAATACGATATTTATAGCGCCCTTTACCATAAACCACCTGCGAAGCCGGGGCTCTAGGATTGCCACCTGAACCCACTAAACTACGACGAAGTTGGAGTGGCTTTAATATTCGAAGCGACTCCTTTTCGTGAAGATGACCGACCCTTTGCTTGAGACCGACCCGTCGCTGGAGTGTCCCGTTGCTGATCGATTCTGGATACTCAATAACAGCAGCCGAAGGCTCTCGCATTGGTTTTTAGTCTGTAGTGGGCTCCCGTTCTGAGGCCAACACCCTGTCCCTGTTCACCCGACATCAGTTGGATGGTGCATAAATGCATTTTTCCTGCGACAAAAAAAAAAAGAAAAAAGAAAGAGTTTGGCGTAACACGGTATTCAGTAAAGCTAGTCTTATTTAAATAAAGTGAATCATTAACCGCCTTTTTACACATTTTAGTTTTTAATTTTAACAGTCGCGTCGTTTATTGACATGACAACTACAATGGCGTCGATTGTCGAATACACAGAAATAAAAATACTGTGCCCAGATAGGGTCGAATATTTAGGAATATTTTTTGTATTTGCACTAAAAACACGGGGCCAAATTTCATACTTATATCCATCACTATCGCTGCCTATCTTCACTATCAAGAAATTCGATGAGGCTAAGCGCCAGCCGCCATTTTGAAAAACGTCTCGCAACGACTCTCCGGCTTATCGTTGGCGCGCCACATAACAAAACGGCCCCGCTTTTGAATGTAATGTTATAGGGCGATTTATACAATGCGACTACGACATGTATGTGTGTTTATGCG
>JAFELO010000514.1:639755-666022 GCA_017140195.1 Eumaeus atala
ATAATCGGGTTCATTTAACATCAACAGACTCCCATAGACTTCTGCATTTACGTCATACAGAGGCGCTGCCCCCCTTAGGTAACCAGACACTCGCAAGTAGCACGAAACGCGACAACACAGCTGACCCTTTTTGGAGTTTTTGTTTGCGAGCGGTGCCTCCCCGTACATGTCCAATTCGGCTGAAATGTAACATGCTCTGACTTATTATTCAGCCCGTGTTATGTGAAGCTGAGTTGAATCATACTGCAAAATATTTTAGCCAGTCAGGGTTTTGCTTATGGAGTTTACTCCAAGATAAATTATTTAAGATGTGCGGTACGAAAATAATATTACGCGAAAGGGACGGAGCAATCTAGCGTAACTCCAGCGTAACGCTCTAAGACGCTTTCGTACTTCTAACATAATCATATTTGTTCTTAAGTAAATTTCAGTCCCGTGTCAGAGTTGAAATGAATAATTTTATGGCATAGGCGAAACAGGCAATTGGGTCACTTGATGAGAAATGATCACCAACGTCCACAGACATCCTCAACACCTGAGGTGTCACTCCCTATCCACGTCACCGCATCATTAATGGCATCCTATGCGCGCCGTCTCACTAGTTTGGGTAGGGGTACCGTCGTCCCCTTTTTGGTCCCAAAAATAATCACTATAGGGTGCGGCGTCAAACTACACAGCACATCTCTTCCCATCTTGAGTAGTATTTCATTTATGTACAACGTTATTAAAATTGAGTTTATGTTTCATCCAGACAGACAGCAACCAGACGCACCTTGAGCTCGGTACAGTGTCGAAACCACCACCACAGCCACCACCAGACGATGAGACGAGAAAGCATGTGATACACGCAGACAAAGACTCCTACGACTATGTCGCCCACCGTACAACAGCGACACCAACTAAGTGAGTTTAAATTTGAATAAGTAATATATTTCTATACTATTGCCACTAGTGGCCGGTAGCCCATTGCAGATGGTGCAGGGCAACGCATTCGCGTGGCAACATTAATGCGGATGTCCAAGGGGGTTGGTGGTCAACAAATGGCTCCAATTGCTGGATTGCCCCTACACTATAAAATAGTTTATTCATTAAATTTATAATACAGATATTAGATTACAGATATGAATCGGTTTCGATTAACTTATCATCAGGTTTACAATTAATGTTGTCGTTTCGCGGGGAAGCTTAAGCACTGCTACCGAACCTGAGTGGGATCCGATGTGTTTGGGCATCGCCAACCTTTATTGGGATACCTCGGCTCTGTTGGCAACAGGGCAACTCGAAGGTTGGCTAGTCCCATTTAAGAGACTGGACTCCTCCAAAAGTGGGGCTGACACGAAAACATTTTTTGGTGACGCGGGGAAAGGCGTCGTCGTTGGAGACCCACGCCTCCTCCGCCGCGAGGTTGCCCCGCACCACAAGACAACACCACATACTTTGGAACAGTGCAAGGGGGCGACGTTCCCATCCTCCCCCCCTTGCGCCAAAAGCGCCTCACCATGTTGCTCTTCTTCTATTTTCGTATACTGTAGGAATATTAATGGCTTGTAAACTTAATGTGTTGTGTTGTACTTGAAGTACAATAAGAACAATATGTATATTAGTAAGGTTCTAAACAGTGTTTGTTTAATAGCTAAACATAGGAATTCTTTCTCTTTATTCATGAAGTTTCTGGGTCTAAAGAACATATCCCAGGACACCGCGGAATGGTCGGCGACCCTGCCCCCGTCGGCGATGTGGAGTTGGACTCCTCCCGGGAGGATTGACCCTATCAAGGTCTGAACAGACATGTGTGGAAAGAGAGTGGATAGGTATTTGCCTAGCGGTGGGACACATCCGACTAAAATAGTAAAAAAGATGTCATCCTAGCTGAATTTCCACATCGGCCATATCTACAGGAGACATATTATTGTGTACAAGCGTTTAAGCAGACACAAGCGCACTTCATCCTATGTTGTCGTACACCGACGGGACGCCAATCCGACACGACCGGACGGAAATTGGGCGCACGATTGACGGCTTAACGGTTTCGAGGCGCAGGCGTGTAACACCGCCAACTTCCGTATTCAGGACTATTCTTAGAAGTTGAAAAATAACATTTATATTTGGTCTCACCCGGGATTCGAACCCGTTCTCTCTGTCTGTGGCCGAACATACTCACAACTAGATCACGAGGCAGTCGATCGTTAATAAAATACAAATGAAACATGCGCGTAATATTTTTTTGCTCCTAAGTACATTGTCTATTTGGTTTCAATGCCAGCTCAATAAAATGTCCATTAGCAGCTGTAGAAATATGCACGTTGACACGGTATGACGTGTGCAATCAGACGTCGTTGGTGAAAATATGACGACATCTACATAGAAGAATTATGATAAGCTATCAGTCTGCCCCGGCTTCGCACAGATATTTCGAAAAATATGGCAAAAAATCATTGAGTTACAAAAATACAACAATTATTAATTTTGAATTTAGATAACAACGAAATCAACTCATGACATAACTACCTCTGTCGATACAGAGAACCTTACTCCAAACTAATGTTGTGAAGGGAGACATTTGATTATTTGTTTGTTTGCTAGCATTGAATAAGCTTCAAAACTACTGAACCGATTCGAAAAGAATATTAACCATTGGAATCCTACATTATCTCTGATGAACGTCAGCTATATAAGCAAATGTGATTAAACGTTGGAGATCAGGGTGAAAACTTCAATAATGTAACCAGAGGCATGAAAAAATATCAAAGTGTAAAAAATATCAAAACTTACTCGTATATAGCTGCAGAAATTATTGACAGCTAGTTAGCTGTACCATGAAATGATTCAAATCTTAACAAAACGCGTCTTCTTATGATAATTACGTATATTCAAAATAACCTATTTGTCCGAATATCTCTTCTGATCTCCGGTGGAGCTGTGTTGGGCTTTGTCTCCACAGCATAGGGTCAACCAGAAAAAGTATTACTAGACTTCAATATAATAATATTCATTCATTAGAAGGTATTTACGGGCTGACCCACCACTCCCTCTCAAAATTGTTCCTGGTCGCCAGGAAAGAAGGCATTGACCACTATGACCCTTTCATATCATCACAGGACGCTTGAGAGAAAAGAGGAAGTCTTGGTATTTTCAACGCATTTAATTAGAAGAAAATAATTCCAATTACCCTCTCTAGTCAAAGCGGGAGGCAGTACAAGTTGCAATGATTAATGCAAACCAAGAAACTCTACTAAAAGGAAATTTAGAACACGCTGCTTTTCTTTTACAGTTCTCTAGAGTCCATCGGCCACCTGATCAAAGGCTGCCTGGGCGGTGGTATACTAGGAATACATGAGGCGTATATGAGATGTGGTCTCTGGACCTCACTTTTGGTTACTATTGTTTTTGGGTTCTATATTGCCTATTGTGTTCACGTAAGTACCAGTATCAATGTTCTTCACCAGCTAGGGATTTCTTCATACATTTTATACTCTGTGCAAGTAACTTAGTTGATATACCAACGTGACGTAAGAAAGTAGTCAAACCACTCTGACTGTAGCAGAGAACAGAAATACCTATATACATACCTACATACATACGCATGAAAAACATCACTTCTTGAATTCCCTTGATGAAGTAGGTTAAAGACTTTGTTTGCCTACCTTTCTCACCACAAACCAAATATCTTTTTATAGTAGAGGTGGGCAAAAGAGCATCCGGACCCTTTGAATGCTACCGCCGTCTACAGCGATCTGCATAATTTTACTGTGCATGTAATGCACTCCTTTCTTCCTCTTCTCTAATGGGCCACTGGCTACTAAGGAAACCTTTTGACACGTGATACTTTACGGCGGCGTAAGCGAGAGGTACCACGTTACAAAAGATGACAAAAAGACTTTTATAACATGGACAGCATGCTAGAATAACAAACAATATTTCACACCGAATTTCGGATGAAATGGCCTATCTCTATACGTACTAGCACGGATATACCAGAAATCATAATAACTTTATCACCGTCAACAAACATCTGTGTAGATACAAGTGTACTCTTAATAGCACGCTTCTTCTATTATCACTGGAACCCTATTTTACACAACCGAAGAGAAATACTAACAACAGATTCAAAAGCGCGACCCAATCAAAAGCGTTATAGAAACGCTTATTGCTATTTTCAGATTCTTGTCAAATCAGCTCAAACCTTGTACAAAAGGCTACACTTATCAGAGATGTCGTATCCAGACCTGGCAGAGGCTTCACTAGAAGTTGGACCGTTTCCTAAATTAAGGAAATATAGTCGATGGTTCAGGTTAGTTGTTTTAATAGTTCCATTTTCGTAACATTGTAAAATTAGGCCAAGTATTTGATTGTAAATAAAAAAATAACCTAACCACGAACCACGAAGTTTAAGATGGGTTTTTTATCTATATTCGAGAATCGACGTCATTGTTGTTATGTCAAGTAACACCGTAAGTGTTAAAATTACTAAGTGTAACATGCGAAATAATAAGGATAGCTTTATTGAATAACGTATAACGCCGAACACTTTCAGGCGGAATTTCCCTCAGCCGTATTTAGTCCGGCCCGCCACAAAACAAAACGGCTCTGTTCTTGAACATGGCTAGCCGACTGCGACATATAATCTTACTTAAATACCTTGGAATATATAAATATATAACAACAAGAATTATGCACATATCTAAGTATGTAAAGAATAATGACATACAATAGCAGGAACCATGATAAGATAACAATACAACAGAGTGAGTAAGAGTACTGTTAGTAATTGTTTGGGAACACTCCCATAGCCATTACTTTACACCGGTGCGTGTTACGTGAAAAAATAACTTCACCGGTTAGAGCCAACGTTCCTTGTTAGATATGATACAAAATTAAGACAAAAGGTAGTGCCACGCTGCATAAAAGGAGGTAGTGCCATGCATGGTGCATGACACTACATCCTCCTATGCGACGGAATTGGGCCGGTATGAATGGGGAGATACCTCTCGCTCACATAATACCGCCGTAAAGTGACACCTACGGGGTCGCGTTTCGTTCGGTTTGTGAGTAGCCGATGGTCCATTGGGGGAGGGGTGAAAATGAGGTCAACATATCGGCATTATTATGCTAATGTTCATAGGCGTCGATAGTCGTTGAAAGGCTATGATTTCTGGTTTGTCCCCTTATACTATAAAAAGAAAATGCACTCTAGCTGTGGTACATGAGATAGCTGCATTTTATGAATCGGGACAACTTACCCAGCTTTAATATCTTAAAATTTAATAAGTGAGTTAGTTTGTTTATCATCACAAAGGCAAGTGTCGCTTTGTTGTCTGTCTGTCTGTACGTCATTAAGTAATCCTAAAGAGTACTTTCAGTTGGCTTAGAATCATGACAATAAAGATAATGTATTGCATATACATCATTTTACCCCAAACTATTATTTAATTGTTTTATCATAGAAACAAAATCATTACAAACTTATATTTACAGTTAATTTCTTATATACGTCCGCAAATCTAAATTTGTCAACGTTTATAAGTCAAGACGTGTGTTCGATTCTATGTATCATTTCACCGGTTTTATCTTTCCAGGTATGCAGTAGATGTGATAATATGCATCGATCTATTCGGAGCGTGTTGCGTCTACCAGATAATTATAGCTAAGACTATTAAAGAGGTGGTGGAAAACTCGGAAAAGCCTGATCGAGACCTGGACATACTCCGGCTTTATGTCCTAACTCTTTTAGTACCGATACTAGTTCTCTGCATGATAACTACCCTCAAATACTTAGCACCGTTCTCATTGGTAGCTGATGTGTTTATCGGTATGTTGGTTTTATATTTTTCTTTCTTTGTTTTATTGGATTCAAAATAGAAAGGAAAATAATGGAATGATAATTTGTTCTTTATTATAGTGAAGAAAAACTCAAGTCTCATATTTAATTTTAGTGTTCCATAAGAGTTCATGTTTATTTTTAGTCATCCTTAAAAGAAAAAAAAACCCGGCCAAGTGCGAGGACGAAGGGTTCTGTATCGTTCCGTACGTAAAATGAAAAAAAAAAAATACGATTGTCGAATCGGACCCCCCGAAATGATCATTTTATTCTGTTTTGTAATATTTGTTGTTATAGCAGCAGCAGAAATACATCAACTGTGAAGAAGTATCTAGCTGTCACGATCCATGAGATGCAACCTGGTGACAGATGGACAGAGGGACGGACAGACGGACGAACAGACGGACAGATGAATTGACGAATAGACGGACAGATGGACAGCCCGTGTGTCTGTAGGTTTTAATGTATCCCTAAAGGGTACCAACCCTTTAGGAATTAATTGACAGGCATACTTGAAGTTTGGTAAGAAGTGAGCTTGAGCTCTACAAGAACAAGTCAAATAAGAGATCCGTAATCAAATCGTACCAGAGACAACTCATTCTAGAGCTCTTTTTTACATTATATACCATCATCATCATTATCTGCCATATTAGCCCACTGCTGGACATATGTCTCCTTCAATGAACACCAAGACCACCGATATCCTGTTACTCGCATCTACACCGGAACGGCTACTGCACGGAGACCGTCTTCCCACCTGGTGAACGGTCGACCAACTTCGTTTTCCTAAACGCGACATCCGCTCCAGAACCTAACTGGCCCATTTGCTATCTGCTCTACTGAGTGTGTGAGCAGCCCGTTGCCACTTCAGCGAGCTTATTCGGAATATTATTACATAACGGTGGAACAAGGAGAGCTAGGAATCTCCGTGGTACGGATCGCTACCACCGACTTGACCCGTCACGCCTTATGTGCACATAACTATAATGCTTTCTCATTGTTTCAGTTATATGTGTGATTGCAACAGTCTATTACGGTCTACAGTCCGCACCGCCAATATCAAAGGTACCAGCCTGGAAAGACGCGACCGGTTTCTTCGAGTTTTGTGGAATTGTTGTATTCAGTATGGAAGGAATCGGAGTTTCTTTGCCAATTGAGAACAATATGAAAGACCCCACGAAATTTCCTGTCGTTTTATCTGCCGGTAAGCTTTAACCTCTAAATTTGATGGCTATTTTCAGTATGAAAGGTCAGACGAACAGTCTTAGCTTCTTGGTGACTATTGTTGGTGCGCATTGAAAGGTGTCATGTACCGTTGCAATCGAATAGGGCATGCACAATCGGGGAAGTATTTCTCGCTCATGTGATACTGCCTTAAAGTGACATCGTTGGTGTCCCGTTTCGTACGGTTTGGGAGTAGCCTGTGGCTTATTGGTGATTTAATGTGCACAATTAATATCATCATCATTATCAGCCCTTATCGGTCCACTGCTGGACGCGGGCCTCTCTCAATGAACGCCCAGACGACCGATCTCCCCCTACTCACATCCATCCCTTACCGGCTACCGCACGGAAATCGTCTTCCCGCATGGTGAATAATTAATATAATGTTCCACCATCATGTCAATTATATTTACAGGTATGACTATTGTGGTATCATTTTTGATATTGGTCGGATTCTTTGGCTATTGGGGTTTTGGAGAAAACTCTACGTCGCCCGTGACATTGAATTTCCCAAACGAAATGTGAGTATATTTGAATGAATCTTAAGCTCCTGGAGTCTATACGAGGTGGCTGTCTTGTGGTCTAAACATCTTCCAACCACAGATTAAAGTTGGGGCTGACTGAGTTTCGGATTACGCCAAAAAAGTGTAGACAATGTCTCGTCTCGTCGTGCCTCGGATAGCACGCTAAATTTGTTATCTGCTATTTTCCTCCAGTAGTGTCTAACTGTCGTCCCATACGAATAGCTGAATGAGGGAGTCACTTGTTACGGTTTCCACACTAGTGCTCTTTAATTTCTCGCAAACTTGTTGGCTGTTCTATTCAAAGATGGCTGCCGTATGGCTAGGAGGTCATTCTCTCTCTCTCTCTCTTACCTTGGCATTATACCCACCTGATTGTCTACTTGTCATGTTCTAGTATTCCTTTTTTGCACAATTGGATGGAGTAACGATTATTATTCATTCATTTGACTAGAAATATGCCCTACTATTTGACTTGGTCGTAGTTTTAAAATAACAACGCGTATCATTTGACGACCGGATGGCTCAGTTGACGACGTGACGGTTAGTCCGCGTGTTACGCCTCAGGTCGCGGATTCCAATCACGTCGAGGTCATGGATGTTTATCTATGTATTATACGTATTTATGTAATATAAATCTTAAACATATAAGGTTTCTTAAATTTATAACAACATTAAATATATTTCCGTCGTCTAGTACCTGTAACTCTAGTCCTCACGGTACTTATCACAGGACTAGGCTAACGTGGTGAGAGATAAGTCCACAGATATTATTATTATTATCATCTCTGACATACACTGGAGATGACTTTTTAAACGAGCATGGTTTTGAATTCACAATCATGTTCTTTGTTAGGTGAGAGTCACCCAAATTGTTTAGGAAGAGGCAGTGTCATGCATTGTGCATGACACTACATCCTCCTATGCAACGGAATTGGGCCGGCACAACCGGGGTGGTACCTCTCGTAATACCGCAGTTAAGTGACATCTTTAGAGTCGCGTTTCGTACGGTTTGTGAGTAGCCGGTGACCCATTGGGGGGGAGGTTAGGAGGGCAATGCATCGGCATAGTAATAATGTGGATATTCATGCGAGTCGGTAGTCGTAAAAAGGCTCCGATTGCTCGTTTGTCCCCCTATTTTATATAAAAAAACCAAAAAGACGTCAGCGATGTAAGCACGTTACAACAATACGCTCAGCGTTAACATTTCACGTGCAATAAAACTACAGCAAATATCCTTTTTGCAGATTTCCAACCATTTTGAAATTGCTAATGGGCGTTATGATATTCATAACGTTCGCGCTGAACTTCTGGGCGCCGTTCAACTTGGTGTGGCATTACATGAGCAAGTGGCACGACCCTAAGAAGCACTGGCTGTGGGAGCGCGTGTACAGAGCTATATCGGTCATCATCATCACAAGTGTGGCCATCGCCTTTCCGAATATCGGGAACCTGATGGGGCTTGTAAGTATTTTTTTATTGCACAAGGGGACAAATCAGCTATCGGTTCCATTTGGCGACTAGCATCACCCAACCACATTCGCATAGGGCTCAGGGAGGGCGTGTACAGACCGATATCGGTCATTATCATCTCGAGTATGTCTATCGCCATCCCGGATATTGGGAATCTGATGGTGATGGTGCTTGGATATATTTTTTATAGTATGCGGGGACAAATCAGTTATCGGTTCTATTTGGCGACTATCATCGTATATGGTTCGGTGAACGTGTCCGTAGAGCAATATCAGTCAATATCAGTCCCGAATATGGGGATTCTGTTGGGACTGGTGAGATTTCTTTTTAACTGTATTTTAGCAAACAGGGTGCCTACTGGACGTACAGGAAGGGTTTTCTTTGCTCCCCTCCAAGTGCCCATCGGAAACTCAGACATCGCTCGCGATGTAGCAGAGGTACTGTTAATGTAGCAGTCATCATATATCATATGTGTATTGATTTATACACGCCATGGTGTAACATTGCTGTTACTCTGTGACGTCATCGTGTGAGTGGAATGCGTAATCACCACAATCGTGAAATAAAACGACAATATAATCAAATAAAACAACTACAGGTTGGCTGTAAAATATTTTCATAGGTACATAAAGACACTAAATATCGAACATCACAAAATGTTTGACAGTGCCACAAAGTGTATAGCAGGCGTTTTAACATTGTGTACATGCCGGAGCATGGATCACGTTTTATTTAATTAAAACAATAAAATATAAATATTAGCGTTCTACACTTCTCATATACAGAGTGGGGTTTATGATACATATTTTTTATAATATATAATAAAAATATTTTCAAAGAAACTAAATCATAGAAAGATAATTTAATTTTTTTGCATCATGTGTAAGCAAGCACGAACTTCCGTGATGCGCCACGCTGGGTTTGCACCTGTCTCCTAAGCCTCGTGCCCTTACCCCCTAGGCCCCTCTAACCATGGCTACCGCGGAAATGTCGTTTGCCAGTTTCGTAATAGGATATATCGTGTTGAGATTTGTTAAAATGAAAAAATAATATTTTGTGACTAAACTACTGTACACATTTTATAGATGTTTTATATGTAGGCTAGGAACGTCATTACACATACAATGTGCAATTTTCCGGTGTATCACAATCCCCAGCCTATATAATAATAATTTCCAAATCATTTTGTTCTTGTTTCAGTTGGGAGCATTTTGTTTGTCAAACATGGGTTTCATCTTCCCCGCGATCATAGACCTGCTGGTCGTATGGGAAACTCCGGGACTTGGAAAATACAAATGGCGTCTTTGGAAGAACGTTATTGTAGCTATAGTAGGCATATTGTTGTTCTTTGCTGGCACATACAGTAATGTCAAGGGATTAGTTAACAATTTGTAAACAGCAAGTATACCTAATGGAAATACAACATGCATTGGTTCCGTATGCGTGAAACGTTAATAATTTTTTACCCGACTGCGTAAGAAAGATGATATTTTTTTCGAGGGATTATATGTTTTACATACATTTCTACATTCCTTCCTACAGATTGTAAGGGTTGACAGTATCAATTATGGGGTGTCCTTAGATTCGTCTTGATAACGCGAGTGTTAAGAGTAAAGTAAAAAAAAAAATCAAAAAAATATTTTTTTGGAAACGAATTCGTGAAGTTATTTCTTTATTCTTACCTAACACATTATGGAGCCTATCTCCGTCTAGAGTAATAAATGACGATTCCGGAAATATATTAAGCATGTAGTTTTATTTTTACATAATAAAACTACATGCTTAATATATTTATAATAACTAAAAAAAGATAAATAATTAAAGTAACTAAAAAGCCGACCGTTAACTGAATGTGAAAAAAAAAACAATGCTTCTACAGTCGGGTCACATTTAAAATCTTGCCAAAAATATACTTAAAAATTAATGTGATCTGACTGAACATTATTTTTTATTTTCATTTTGCTGTCGACGTTTTATTCCTTTTATTGTAGTGGAACTTCTTTATAACGCTTTTTCGTAACACATAACAACGTAATACTCCCTGTAGTAGGTTTTGTGTGTCACAAAAAACTGGGAGGTAGTGCCATGCAAAGCGCGTGACACCACACCCTTTTGTTTTTGGGCCGGCACGATCGGGGAGGTACCTCTCGCTCACATAATATCGCCGCAAAATGATATCTTCAGTGTCGCTTTTCGTGTGGTTTGTGAGTAGCCAGTGGTCCATTGGAGGTAGGAGAACGAGGGCAACGCAACGGCATAGTAGTAATGTGGATGTTCATGGGCGTCGGTAGTCGTAAAAGGCTCCGATTTCTATAAAAATGTTTCTGTGAATTTCTTTTGACGTCTACTAGCACCGCTAGGCTTATTATTTATTTAAAGTCGGTTCTTCTATAGCACTCTCATTAGCACATCACGGATAAATATCCTTTTATAGAGAATCCTAATGAGTGTGCCAATGACTGGGGCACACTTCAGCCACAAAAACAATTATACTATGCGGACTAACGTGTTTATTATACTTGAACTAAATATGGCAACATCAAATCAATAATATTGATGTCTTTACTAAAACTACTTCAACGAATTTTATCGCGGTTTATTTAATTATTTAACTAGCCCATCTTTTCGGAACTTTAACAGTAACCGTGGTCGGGCTAGTTAAATAATTAAGTAAAGGGTTTTATTGTAAATCAATAATAAACTTAAATTGTTGTGACATTCCAATTACAGTCACAATACAGATGTATTGTCCTTCACACATCCTCGAAATGAAAAGAGCCTCGTTTGTTCTACCAATACAATAAAAAGACTCCGCTGTTCGTCTGTCTGTCTCACCAGACCGTATCTTATGAACCGTGATAGCTAGACAGTTGATTTTTTTTATAGCTTAAGGGGGCGAACGAGCAATCGGTGCCTATTGATGACTACCCACGCCCATGGACATTCGCATGATTGTAACGCAGACGCGTTGCCCTCCTATCACCTCCCCCCCTCCCCGCGATAAAATCCGTAAAAGTTATTTTTATTGTAATATAAAATATTATTTAAACGATTTAACAAATGTGTTAAAAGTTTGCCGTTTTAAATTTGGTTCGGTATGATTATCTATAATACCGAACCATTCGTGTACAAGTTCGACTCTCACTTTTCAAAGTTTATTATCCCTTATTCCGGTTATCCCATTATTTAATGGTCATCTAAATCCTACGAAACATTTTCTCTAAAAGTCTTCCGACAAGGTTTAAGACATCACAGTGCATCGAATAAATAATAAAATTATATATTATGTAAAGTACTTACCTACTATGGAATAGTGAGACTACCTGCCACAAGTATGCTCTCATACTTACTAGGTGGTTTCCCATGTCCGTCAATCCCTATGTAAAAATTATGTGCCTTTATTGAAATAAATTTGATTTGATTTGATATGAGAAAGTCTGATATGTAAGTATATATGTAAGTATGTATGTGTTTGTTGGTGTTAAAATGAAGTAATTAATAACTTTGTAATTACCGTTATCTTAAGCTAGACATAAATATAATTAAGTAAATTAACCATAATATAATAAATATATTTATTTTATTTAGTTGTTTTTTTATAACAGCTAAGGTCCCTTTCTGTTTATTTGGATATTAATTATCTGGTTGAATAGAAGAGGGTGTGCTGCGTTGCGCCAAATTGAGACAACACGAGCGTGGAATTAACTCTCGTTTACGGCACCGCCGCCATCGCGACGCAGCTGTGGTGTTTTGTGAAAACACCTTTCCCCCCCCCTGAGCCACGATGGCAAACTCACAATATAATGGCGGCCCCGTTACCGAAGGGATAGTTGTCCCCACGCGATCCCACCCGGGTTATGAGGTTCGCCTCGGTGCCCGTAGCCCTCGCAGATCATCTGCGAAGATGACCAGGAGTAGTAGTAAAACGCCTTCACAGTCCTTTAATAGATATTTCACGACAACATAACTCTTTTTAGAGTTTCGCAGCCAAATGGCAAATATGAGAGCATTATAGTTTCGACACATGTCAAACGTTTCTCTCAGAGACCAAGGGTATGTTTGAAATTTAGAATTGAGACGTTTTTTAAGAGCCGCTACAAAACGTTATAAAATATATATTAAGGGTAGCTCTCTCGATACCGCGTTTTAAGTAAAAATTGTTAATGTATCTTATGATTCAATGGTACTTGATATGAAAATGTAATAACAATAATAATAAATGCAACTGAGGAATGAAAAAAATTAAGATGGCATAGCCCTTTAGGATGTAACTGAAAAGGTAATTTTAAAGGCTGCTAAAAAAGATTTTTGGTACTTTTGAACTACCGAGAATAAAATATCATAAAATTCAATAAAAATTGAAACGAACAAAATCAGTTACGACATTTTAGAGATATGGATTTTTTTTCTGCTACGTTACCTTCATGGCCGAGTCCACCTCGCTTCTCCTGTTTTTTTATATTATTTTTAGATTCTGTGCAAATTACTTCAAAGTTGTCAGTGCATGTCCAATGCAAATCTGTCACTAAACATATTTTGACTTGACTTTCATTGTATAAATTTTTCGTGTTTTTATCATGATTTTTTAAAATTGCTTTTAAATGTATGATTCGAATAACTTTTGAATATTCTGGTATGTTCACATATTCTATTTGAATTACAACAACAACAACAACACATGTTTATGTCTGTTTCCTGATACATGTGCCTCTGTACGCTCTATCAGGCAACAAAGTTCTCTCTAATAGTAGGTGTCACATAATATCATTTTGCAGACTTGCATTCCTTCTTAAACATTCTTCTCTTTATACATAACGGTTCCAATGACTATTGTCACTATTTTCGCAATTCTATTAAATATGAATTAACAAGGAGTCACATAAGTATACAGTCTATGTATTTATTTATGTATACTTAAGTCATCTCACAGGAACATAAACCTAATACAATAACAAAGCAAAACTTTGCTGTTCCACACAAACTTAAAGAAAAAGTAAGTTTTATTTTAATGACACCCCACACGACTATGCCCTCTCCTACATGTATTGAATCATGAAATTTGTTTTTCAAAATCATGTAACATTATTTTGTAGATCATGGAATACATATAACACACAATACCCGTAGTCTCTGAGTAAAACGTCTGTGACATACTGACAGGCAGACGGACAGATAGATGGGTGGGTGGACAGATGGACAGACGGACATAACGAAACATAAATATAGAACAGAATATAAAAGTATCAGTCAATGGTCCAATTTTGTGCGTCAGTTGGCAGTATCAATGTATTTACTATTCAGTAATGTTAGCAAAAGTTATCAGATTGTTTCTAAACATGATACTTTCTAAAAACATAGTTATTTAGGAACCCCATATATCACATTTTGAGTTAAAAACCACATGCTGCTTGCAGCCGTATTGAGCCGGGGCGGCCACACTCATAAGCGGAGTATTCACTAGGCAGACATGTCCTCGGGCATGCATCGATGCTAGGTGAGCCCTGGAAGGCTTGGGGCACGTTATAGTGGCAAACACCTACTAGAACCACCGCGTGTGCCATCAGTGCCGACATTGCTGCGATGCCCCGGAACTACAATTCATCAGGGCACTTCGACGCTTAAGGTACGACGCCTCCTCCACAGAAGGGTTGCATCCGCACCAAGGACAACCCCACCAAATTTCTGACAGTGGAATGGGGCGTGGTTCCCATCCTCGCCCCTAGAAACGTGCGCAAAAGCGCCTCCTCCTGTTCCTCTTTTTGTAAGAGAGGTACAAAGAACATCCCCCCAGAGGTACAGAGTTCACCCCAGGTTACTGCTATCCACATACTGAGCCCCAACGGCGCCACGAGCCTTGAACTATGGTGCGAAGTTGCTATAAGCCTATACAATGTCTATCAAGCATGTCTGCCTGGCTGGTGACTCAGGTCGGTATCACACTTGACAGACATTGTACACATCTAATGTCACTGAGGCCCTCGGTCATGTACTTGCCCGCGGTCGTGTCTGTCTAGTGAATTTACTTCTTAGCGGTGTCGTGTTTCATGCAGTTTGAAGGAAGAAGACCAAAGGAGATAACACACTAACAAGAGAATCAGGGAAGTGTAAAGGAGGGAACATATCTCCAAGGCTATTGTTCGGATGTCCCAGGGACCCAATCTCCAAATTCGAGATGATAAGTAAGTAAGGACTTGTATCAAACGGGGAATTCATTAGGCAGTACACATATAGTTCGCTATGCATGTGTGCAGACTTGCCTCATCTCTGTCCAGTGAAATCCTTGCTTAAAGGAATTAAACGACCATATATATTACTGGCATCATTCCCCGGGTCTAGCCGCGTACTCCACACTCCTGCTCTACTAGTCAAAGCGTCATGATATAAAGTCATACGCCTAATTTCATAAAGGGCCTAATTCAACACAAAAAAAAAATTAAATTCGGGCCTGTAGGTTCTTTTTTATTTTTGACGAGGGGAAACGCATTTACGCGCCGACATTGGCCCTGGGTGGGGTCCAGTGGTGTGTGGGACTCGCGGCACATGATAGTGCCGAATACCCACAAAAACTACCGCGAGTGTCATCAGTGCCGCCCTTGGTGAGTTACCTCGGAACAACGATCATCAGGACACCTCGACGGCTAGTCAGCCCCCTAAGGGGCTGAACCATGGTGGAGGCCTGTAGGTCCTGAGATTAGCTAGCTATATAATGTTACCTAGTTTTATATATTTTTATAACAATATGTATCTACGTATAAGCAAAAATTTTGACTCCAAACCTCCAGGCCTATCAATGTCAATTCATATAGAAGTAGGTTACCTAGCCCACTTATCTTCCACTTTTATTTGGTTTTAGCGGGGCGTCTTTATTTTTTTAATTTTTTAAATAATGATATCGATCTTGATCTAATCGATATTAAACCAATTTATTTTTAACGAAACGTATTTTTTTTTTCTAATTAACGGCTTGCAAGATATCTCCTGCGCAGCACCGCTTCTTCCTTCCTTTTTTTAAATGAGCATGGCTCATCACACATTCCCACCGCTGCTACTCATGTGTCTACAGGATCGACACCACTTGTGTCACTTTGATATGATCACAGGGAGTCCGAATGCTAAAAACTTCTTGAGACCCGCAACGAATTTAATTGGTAGAAAACAGGAGGAGTAGGAAGTGTTTCCAGTTTCCCTCCCCAATCAAGCGGAGACAGTACGGGATCGCAATGACAAAGAAAAGAGACGGCAGCCAGATAAAGCCCGGCTATGCACCACGGATATGTAGCCGCTGCTTCCTCCTGCCTTCTAATCTTATAGGAGGGTTTAAAAGTGTTTCAATTGACCCACGCTACAATTGCTTTCGCCCAATGTGTCAAAGTTAACCCAGGCTACATAGCTTCAATAGGTAACAATAAGGCTTGAACCATAGTGGAGCATTATGATATACCACTGAATCATTCTAATAACTATTTTAGTAATTGCCACTTCCAATTATCTCGATAGTATCATCTCGATGGTCGATACCATCGTGGACCAGAAATGTGTTACTTCACTTCGAATCTTATATTTGACAATCCACCACAGTGGGAACACGACTCGTGTATGTAGTCATGTGTCTTCACTAGAGACCTAGTAAAGTCGTATACGTTTCTTAAATATTTTCAGCAAAGAGACGCAGCCTACGCAACCACGAATAGAAGAAGATCGGGACATAGAGGTAATAATTGTAACACATTCTTAAATTTAATAAATCATCACTATTCTCTTCCTTTGTTTATATTACAATGCCTATTGCATTGTAATCTCAACAAGGTACTACTACTGTTGTAATATCATTTCTTCTATTAATTTCAGTAGTCCCTCTTATCTTACTAATACTTTTACACAATCCATCCATCTTTTAGTAGGGATTCTCATATATAAACAACGTTTATACCTTAAATGGCATTGGATCGGCCTTGTCATATGAAATTCATCTTCCCTCGTAATATTATGAACATACTACGCCCACATGTCTATGTATGACAGTCGTCCGGCTGATGACGATGATGACACCTAGAACGACTTGAAGCAAAGTTCAGGAACAAATGATAATATTTACGTTTGTCCGCTAGTAGCCGGTCATCATGAGACCCTCATCTGAAGAATGTCTTGGAAACTTCCAATAAAATTATAAATGTGATCATTTTATATTAATTGTTCAAAATTTGGGTTTTTCATCCGAATACGGCTACCTGGTACAATCGTACCATGTAGCCGTATTCGGATAGCCATCTCTCTATCATGAAATATTCTGGAATCAAAATTCACCTTGTTGACTAAAGAAGCTGGAACTTAATCAGATTATCCATTTGTGCATTACTATGCCAAGGACGCACAAAGATAAAGACGTAAAACTTTTAACATTCACATTTCTTGTCGGGGTTATCTACAACACAAAAGATTGTAATTTTAATATGAGTAAGTGAATTTAACCCTACCAAAAACAGTCACTGATTTTAGGAGGAAGTTTTGCCTTCTGACCATGGTCCTGGTGAATATAAAAATTTAACATCTACACAAGCGGAGGAAGATGCTTTTGATATTAAGAAATGGCGTAATGTTCATCAACAAAACGGGTTTAAATCTCATTGTGTTGTTGTGTAGAAACAAAGTTCAGTAGTTATAGGAAATTATAAATAGAAACAATCACTTTAATACTACTTATTAGGATTTATGTATGCTTTAATTTATTATGTTAGTTTATGGTAAGTTTGAAGTATTTAAGTATATTTATTACCAGGGATTCTAAACACAACTATATATTATAGTGTAGCAATGTATAAGACTTATTAAAGTAGGAATATTCGATTATTAGAAAAACTACAATTTATATTTTTTATGATGTATACGTAAGTGAATCAAATTCGTATAAGACACAAAATGAGAAGGTCAGATATGTAGTGAGAAGAACAGACAGTCGAAGGCATTTAAGGGTCCCTACCCTTTAGTCTCCAGGCTGTGTTCGAAAGATGAATTTTGTTATACAGCCAAGTGATGAGACAATCTGGACGAAAACTGGATTGAAATCGATGGGAGGCAATTCGTATATCTGGAAATTTATTAATAATGGTCTGTATCTAGCAGTTGTCTGCTGCGCCTGTTTTATAGCAGTTGCTATCCTATCAGAAATTCAGGTATGCTAAAGTATAAGTAATACTGTGCCCACAGTATAAGTGTTCGTGGATTGACTGATAAAGGAGACGGAGACATGACGATTCAGAAAAAATGAGGGTGCGCTACTCGTTTATTTGCGTACCTTTGAATGCATAAATATCCTTTTGAGGCTGGAAAAATTGTCGTATTAGCGTTTCATTAGGACCACTGTTCCAAGATTTGAAGACCTGTTTAGTATTTGCTTTTGATTTAATACCTAATGATAAATATCAATAGTCATGATAAGAAACGAGCTCGCTTTCCAACATTTGAAAATACGTAAGTGTCAGACGATGTAGGTATTCCTCAAGGTTCCATATTGGTTCCCTTACTATTTATAATGTACTTTCGCAGTACGAGACGACCTATTTGTGTTTTATTTGTATTATGTAAATTATCTATCTTACTCTATTTATATATTATTTTGTCAAATAGGTAACTGTTAGGAGAATATCCTATGATGTTAACTTTCAGACTTGAGAAAACAGTGGTCTAGTGGTAAGCACTACGTACTTTCAGACTGGAGTGGTCCAGGTTTGGTCCAGGATTGATTTGATTACATGTACCAATTAGTTTTTCTAACTTAAGTACATTTTCTTAGCGCTCTTACGGTGGAGGAAAACGTCGTGAGGGAACCAGGATTCGTGTATTCAAATTCAACCTAATCTAGTATGGGGCCTAGTTTCTCTTCTGGCTTTTAGAGGTCAGATGGCAGTCGGTCTGTGTGTCAAATCCCCTAGATTGGGTAGCTGATCCCGAGATCATATGACATATAAGTGGGAAATAGGGTAGGAAGAAGAAAAAGATTAAGTCTCAGACCTAAGAAATCTCAGTAATCCTTTAGTTAACACTTTTTCATTAACATGCTTACACAGATTGCTGCTGTCCATAGGCTACATGGTGAAAGCTGCCCTGGCCGGTAGTCTCTTTGGAGGCCACGTTGCATATATGAAGGGTGGAGTTTATGTTTCTACTTTTTTTAACTTCCTTTTCGGACTTTACATCGGCCATTGTATCTACGTAAGTAATTCCTTATTAAACGAATGTATAAAAAACTGATAAAATTAATAAAAATATAAAACGTAAAGACGAATCTGCATTATTTTAAATAGCTCCATGTTAGTCTGTTCAGAAACTTTAAATTTGATAGCATGGAGAAAGAGTAATTGACTACTTAAGTAAGTTGTGGTATCATGCTGCGTTGCATGTAAATACGGCTAGCACGTGGGGGTATCTCTCACTCACATGACCGTCCATAACTGATAGTTGTGCTGTGGCTTTTCGTGTGGTTTCGGGGCCGGTGGTCCCTTAGTGAGGAGGAGGAAAGCATCTGCATGATGAACGTGCAGATGTCTATGGACGTAGGTAGTCGTCAAGACGCTCCGATAGGTCATCTGGTCCCCAATTATAGAAGAAAATGACTGTAATGCCACGTACTTGTAACTCAATATTAATTATCACAATTCGGTTCCGTACATCAAAAGGAGAAATGGAACTGTTAAATAATTTGTTTGGTGTCCGTGACACTAGCGCAAACGTTAGATTTTATTCATTCGGAATGTATGTTTAGTCTGGCCATAAATACTGTTATCATAAAAAATTAAAAATAATACATTTGAATTTGGAACCTGTCATTTTTATACAATACATTACTTTAATTAAATAGAGTGCGATGATAAAGAAAACTGAATCGCTGTGATTGCATTACAAAAAGTAGGTATGGCGCCAAACGCAATTTTTAAAACTCTCCATACACCTAGTATTAGTCAAATGTTTGTGTACCATGCTATTAAACAGATAAAGATAAAGATCTGGTCGTCCGCTTAGTGTTCGTGTGAAAAAAGGTGGTAAAAGCAGTAAGGGAAATAATTCGAATAAATCCTGTCCGAAAACAAAAGGTTTTGATTTTATCTCGGGAAATGAAGAAAGAACCTGGAACCATGTCGTCTAATTTAAGAGATGACTTAGGACTTGCAGCCTATAAGAGACGCACTGGTAATTTCTTAACTGAAAAAGTAAAGATGAACTGGGTGGCAAAATCGAAACAAGTACTGAAACGGTACGCAAAGGGAGGTCACAGAAAAAAATTGTATACGGATGAGAACATTTTTATAATTGAGCAACATTTTAACAAACAAAATGACCCTATTTATGCTCAAGACTTTAAAGGAGCTTCCCAATTACTCCGACAGACTGCGACGTGGGCATTATCCGACTTCAGGGGCGGTTTGGTGAAGTGTCAGCTATGAAGGAGCGACTGAGCTATATTTTTGTGAACAGGTATCAAAACATCGGCACAAGTGTTTCAAGATAAAATAGAGATTACTTCGAATAAGATTTTTATATATTTAATTGTTTTATATTTGTGTATTAAACTAACATACAGTAAAAGTAGTAAATGTTATTTGCAATTAAAAATATTTTTTTCTTTGTTACAATGTATGTGGCAACACTAAATATAGTTCGTACGGATAATGATAGAGCAGTGTAGTAGGCACGACGATGTGATATCGAACAGAAACTTCCGATCGTGTGCACCGCATTAACAAAATGTATTGTAACCTGGTTGGTTCTCCGAAAACGGCGGGTTGTATTCGAATTTTTTTTCAGTATGGAATAATATGAAGCGTGTACGACAGATAGTTATTCATAGCTTTTTTATTAGCGTATAAGCCATGAATTCTGGTGTCCAAAAACAAAAAAGTAATTCCTAAATCGAATACGTAAAACGTGAATATTCGGCCAGCCTCACATAATATCCCCGTAAAGTGACATCTTCAGTATCATATTTCATGCCGTTTGTGTGTGATAATTATATGCATGTTCATGGGGGCGTCGGTATTCCATTAAAAAAGAGCCTGAATTTGTCGTTCATATACAATTTTCCGCTTTTATTCAATCGCAACGCTACTTTCTAGATTCTTGTACAGTGTGCGCACATATTGAACAGAAGAACGCGAACACCAGTCATGTCCTACCCCGATGTGGCGGAGGCGGCGGTGGCTTGCTTTCCAAATCCGAAAATAGCAAAATATTCCAAAGTTCTCAGGTAATAAAAACATTAGCAGATTTTTAATGTTTATTTTGCTTTACTCACTGCAAGACTTCTTAGCTCCTTAGAGCTTTAGCGCGCGTCGTATTTTGGTGGTAAAGGAAAAAAACGGGACCATTTCAGGATCGCTTTGGTGTTGTGTCTGTATGTCTGTCGAGACATTTTTCTCGGGAACACGAAAGATCAAACAGGAATTTACATCAAATACTGATCATATGCTATGAGCCATGTTTTAAGTCCCTGAAAATGTTATGCTTCCTAGTCAAGGCAATCACAAGATACACCCGTCTACGTGCATATTTTAAATAAGCTCACGTGAAAACTGAATCCTGTAATGTACTTGCGGTTAACCTAGAATCATAAACTTTTGCTAGAAGTAGGAACGTACAGTATAAAAATCGGAATAAATTGGAATATTTGTGAATTGCGAATCTATCACTGAAAAAACCTATTAAAAATTTATGTAAGTATATCATACTTCATGTTTCACGTAATTTTCAGTTTGTAGCCACGTATTTCCGAGAAAAAGGACTTGACAGACGCACATATAGAGAGACGGACGGACGGACCTTTAAAGATATACGATGCACGTATCTCCAGTTGGTAGTGAACCCTCGGTGTGCTAGTCCCTCGCAATAGGACGGTTTTTCATCGTTTCACTCGTCAGTTTAACTAGTTTAACTTTTGGGCATTTAGGCTCAACGGACACTGAAAAAACAGCACCCCGCAGCGCTGCAAGCGCTTGTCGACCCTAGTCGTACACCGCAATTGTTATCCGCTTCGATGCCAAACATTGACATATTGTAGAGTTGAGTTCTACTGTATTTGGTATAGAAAGCATATAGTTGATTGAAAATATTGTCATTTCATGATGGAAATTCATCTTAACACTTAACAAGTGGCTAAAACTTCCTTCATTCACTTAATAAATGATCCGCCCTGGTTTCACTAAAACCTTCTTCGAGAATTACTCTATTTATGAGCGAAAATCGGATTTTGAATAAAATTATCACATACGAACAAACAGCCTCTGAGGAGTTTGTTAAGTAATGTTATAGACTTTCACAATTCAGAATTTAGAAAAAAAATTAAACAATTGTGTAAATAGTATATAAATTTTAGTGATTTATTAAGTGTTTGTAAGTGAAATTTCAAGACAAGAGCGTTATAGCAACGGAAGTTGAATAAGTTAGTGAAGATCGAAAGAGATATACGTTTCATATATTAATGTAGGATCAAGAAAGAGAGATAGAGAGAGAGAGAGAGAGATACGAGACACTTTCTTTCTCTTTCTCATAGCCACTACACTTGAGTCGTGTGGTCGAAAACGTCGGTAGTAGCTATCGCTTCACGACCTTAGCCCGACACACACTTCAGGCCCCCTTGGGTCGGCTGGATGGTGCGTAAATGCATTTTTCCTGCTAGAACCAATACGATATACACCGCTCGTACCGGTCGAGCGATGAAATCTTACATATAGTGACACAGTTATAACGTATGACTGACAGAATGTCAAACTCACACACCGCTCACGGAAACAAGCCCGGGTTCGAATACGTAAGTCGAGAGCTTAGACTGATAGAAATAAAATAACGCGACTTTAGAGAGCTCTAATAATAAATAAACTAAGAATACGGCTTTTGCCGATTTGTAGCGCAAATCGACCCCCTCCGTCAGAGGGGAGGTGGTCGAGGAGGCCGGCCTCCTCAGATAAGCCAAACATTAAACGAGCTCAATTATCCTTATCCACGACACCGCAACTAAAACGGCATCGTGCGCGCGCTGTTCCACTAGAGTGGGTAGGCCGCCACTCCCCCTTTTCGGTCCCAAAAATAATCACTATAGGGTACGCCTATAGTGTCTCCCTAAACCTGAAGACAAAAAAGTCTTCATAGTCAGTCGAACTGTTGAGGCTGGACTAGCGCCAATCAGTATTAGGTCTCTCCGAAAAAAAAGTGGTCGAAAACCGTAGTCCAATTGAAGCCCTTCTTCACGCCAAAGCTACTACGCACGAAATATTTTGAAATTTTAAGACAAGTAGCATGTATGAAAGGTGCGGCGAGACTTTACTTCAATTGCATCTCACATACTGGTGTCTTAAGTTTACGAAAATAATAATTATTTAACTAGCCCGACGTTTCAGAAGCTTTACAGCAATCTTGGTCACTGGTGGACTGAGATGACCGGTGTCCAGATGTCACAAATTATTAAAGTAGCCGAAGAATTATAATTATTTAGTTGTTCCGATTAATGCAAATAGTACTAAGTATATCTGGCTACCTTGAGTTGTTATTATGCTTACGTTTCTATTTGATTATGTTTATCACTGGGTCCCAAAAAAAAGAGAGAAGAATCCAGCCATCTTCTCTGTTGAAACTTTTATGTTTTCTAATTTCAGTAGCCTCACGGATCATCCTTGAAAGGATTCGGTGTTCCCTAGTGAGTGTTGGGCTAGTTAAATAATCAAATAAGCCCCGATAAAATCCGTATTCTGTAAAATTAAAAGTAGTTTTAATGTAATACCTCTGACATCTTTTCCGCGGACCAATTAATTCAGGAGCAGACTTAGAAAAGGATGGAATTATTATTATAATGCTTACTTGATAATTTATTTCTGCAGGCACGCGATAGCATCCTTTATCTGCATCGAGTTATTTGGTTCTTGTCTCGTCTATCAGCTCATCATCGCGAAGACTATAAAGCAGCTGGTGGAAGAAACTGAACATGTCCAATTATCTGGATTTGAAGAAGGTACGTCAAAACTTTGTGAATGGGTATTTTTTGATATTGAAAGGCGCAAGCTGTCGGCATTTTGATGACTGCGTTTTGGTAACTCACAGGCATCCGCATAATTATAGTATGCAGATGTGTCCTATTTCCTTCTTGCCCACAAATAGGCCGCCAGATACCCACCAGCACAACAAAATGTGTCAGCATAGCTGTCACTTTGTGGCGATATCGTCCGTGCGACAGCTGCCTTCCAGGCCGACCTGAAGCTAAAGCGTGTCACTAACTGTTACTTATTTAATGGGATCAGATCATTAAACAAGTAATACGGTGAGCAGTTCATTGTCGTTGATTACTGGTCATGATAATAATAGTAAAATTATGTAATAAAAACCTTTGTTTAATAAAAACGTTGTGTGGTTGTGTGTTGTGTGTGTGTGTGTGTGTGTGTGAGAGAGAGAGAGAGAGAGAGAGAGAGAGAGAGCGAGTGTGTGACGTTTGTGTTTGCGTGCGCGTGCGCGTAAAATATATATTTTGTCTTAATGTAGTTGTAGATTTCATCGAAATAGTGTCTATATAGATGAATTCTTCAACTACAATAGAAAAAAAGGTATTTAATACATTAAAACTCTTATTATAATGCATTAAGTATTAAAATGTTGACTATGGAAGGATGACGGTCTTTCGCGAAGGTGTGCTAAATATAATGCCAAAATTAGATTTTTTCATTTGCAGGATATCCAGAGTTAAGAATATATATGCTGGTAATGTTAATACCTATAATACTTATCTGTCTGATACCGCATCTGAGGTGGCTGGCTCCGTTCACGTTGATAGCTAATGTTATTCTATGTAAGTATCCTTGCTCCTTGACGCAAACAGATCCGGGGCAAATTGATACAAGCATCCATGAGATTATATAGATAGAGCGAGATCGCCGGTATTCAGGTCCGCGAGCCCCATGCACCCATTGTTCCGCACCATCCTGAACGCTTCAAACAAAATAAAGAAATATCCATTTTTACAAACCACATGAAAAGACCACTCTTGGAGTTTCCGATCCGATACGACCTAGGGATCTTCAAGAATAGAACACACATTCCTTAAAGGCCGGCAACGCGTCTGCAAGGCGCCTTGCAAATGTCTATGGCTGGTGGTAGTCACTACCCTACTTTACTCTACTAAAAAAAACGCGACAGCATTGCTGTCATTTTACGGCAGTGTTGGGCAATTTGTCTATAATGCTGCATTGCTCCTTGCACGCTATAGGTAAATATATAAAACGTTTTATTTCAGTCATTTGTGTAATCATATCAATATATTATGCGTTTAAATTCAATCCGAAGTTTGAGAACATGGCGAAAGCGACTACGCTTTATGGTTTCTTTGAATTTATGGGGATGAATGTTTTTACAATGTCCTGTGCTGCTGTGATCCCGATTGAAAATCATATGAAAGATCCTGAGAAGTTTACCGTCCTTGTGGGTACAGGTAATACTATTGTTACTCGTAAAAGCAGGTAGTAACTTTCACCCCACCATGGTTCAAGCCTTGTCGTGGCGGTGGGGCTTAGTAGCCTGTGGTGAACCCAAGCGAAGACAATTGAACCGTGGGGGATCTCTGCACCCCTCTTATAAGTAGAGGGGGCTTCAAGATCAGGAGGAGGAATCGTTCTCGGTACCCCCCTTATAAGAAGAGGGGACCTAAGAACAGCAGAAGGTGGCTCTTCTGCGCACGGGGCAAGGGGCGAGGATGGGAACCTCACCCCATTGCACTGTCCCAAAGTCGGTGGGGTTGTCCTGTAGTGCAGGGAAACTCCATCTGTGGAGGTGGAGTTGGTCCCTTAGGGGGCTGACTAGCCGTCGAGGTACCCTGATGATTGCTGTTCCGGGGCACCTCACCAAGGGCGGCACTGATGGCACTCGCGGTGGTTTTTGTGGGTATTCGACACTACCATGTGCCGCGAGTCCCACACAAAAATGGACCCCACCCAGGGCCGGTGAAGGCGCGTAAATGCGTTTCCCCGCGTCACCAAAAAAGAAAAAGGTAGTCCCTTTCAATATTGGATATGTACGAGAAACTTGGAGGTATAATTTTTGTTACACTACATTAAAAGTATTCAGTGTCTTCTAATATTGGATAAATAGATAAGAGAATAATAAATAGGAGAAACAAGGATGTATGGTTTTTGTTACTTTTTACCTCTCTTTCTATAGCAATGACTATTAACATTAGTTATAGCAATATCCTCAAGCAAGCATTG
>JAFELO010000514.1:666054-716305 GCA_017140195.1 Eumaeus atala
CATCCAAAACCTGTCTGTCTGTATGTGATTGGTTTTTCAAAACTTACGAGACGGATTTTTAAAAGCAGGCACCAGGCACCATTACAATATTTGTTACTATGTATTAAAAAAGAAACTGCCCAAAGGCTGTATATTTGATCGATTTTCTCCAAATCTACCGGATGGATTTTCAAGGTTCTAGTGTATAAGTTACTAACGGGAAAAGCCAGGGCGGAACGCTAGTTAGATATATTATAAGTAGAAAAAAGTTAGAGCTATGTTGTCGCTTTGCGAGAAGATTTTGTTTAGCCGAAGGCTCATAGGGGGCTCTGCGGAAGGACGCCAAAGTGTCTGTATTTGCGGATGTTTTCTGGCCGTCAGCTTTCTGTGGCAAGGGGACACCGAAAACATTTTGAATTCAGACTATTGATATTTCTAAGACCCCAACGTTACCTTTACAAGGCCTAGTCAGGACTACGTCCCGGAACTTTACAATCTGTGTTTGGGCATGCCTATCATTCTAGCGGTCTATATTACGTACCCTACCACGTAGTGGGAAACTTATCACATTTAACATGCTGGTCACTTCATTTCATTCGTTTCGTTTAATTCGTTTCATTTAAACGATACAGTGTTTTTATTTTTCAGGAATGGCAATTATAGTCTTTTCCACATTTCTGATGTCCTTCTTTGGTTATGCTGCATTCTTAGCCAAATGTGAAGCACCAATTACATTGAATTACCCTTTGAACACGTAAGTTACTTTTAAAATACTGAGTTTACATGCACGCGAGCAGTCGGATTGATTTGGTGAAATATGAAACCAATTGTGTAGACCGGTTTTCAACCAAGAGAATTGTTTAATAATTCACGATGTACGTTTTTGAAATGGACAAATTTGCTTACGATAAAAAACACAACTTTACAAATTTGTGGAATAATATACCCAAGAAATTCTTAAGGGATTAAAATAGAGCAGTTTTAAATAAAATACCAGATTCAGTCTTATATCATAGAAATTATTTAGCTGTATGTATAAGCTGTATTTTTTTAATTAACACATTTTGACATGTTCACATGTTTTCTACGGTTTGAGACGCTGATTTTGGTAGTTTTGTAAATCAATGATCAAAAAAACATTTTTCAACACCCGCGACTTCCTCAGCTTCAACTTTACTGGTGAATACGTGATGATGACATTTTTTTTATAGAATAGGGGGGCAAACAAGCATTCGGAGCCTTTATACAACTACCGACGGCCATGAACATCCACATAATAACTATGCATATACGTTGCACTCCTTTCGCCCCCCTTCCCCCAATGGGCCACCGACTACTCACAAACCGCACGAAACGCCAAACTGAAGATGCCACTTTGAGGCGGTATTATGTGAGTGAGAGGTACCTCCCCGGTCATGCCGGCCCAATACCGTTGCATAGGAGAACGTAGAGTCATGCACTATGCCCATGCATATGGCATCGCTACCTTCTCCTATGCAACATGGCACTACCTCATTCTAATATAATAATTTTCATTTAAACTTCCACCCTCATTAAGGTACGTTACGAGTTCCTTAACAAAATAGAACAGTAATCTACTCTTACATTAGGGCCTCAGGACCGGACAACATCAAATTTAATAATACTGGCGATCCGCCTCAACTTCGTTTGTGAATAAACCGTTACCTACCTATAGCCGGATGAAAATCCGTTTGATATATTTTGTGATAATCGATTACGTACAGACAGAGTCAAAAGTGAAAAACAAGAAGGCCAGATATCCGACCAGGCTTCGCCTGTGAAGAAACGGCACCGCATTACTATCTTAAAAATTGTACTCTAATACCTTCCACGAAAATTACTCTCTTCGCGGGTGAATAATATTATAAAAAGGGAAAATTTGTTTGTTTGCATTGAATAGGCTCCGAAACCACCGATTAGAAAAAGTATACACTATCACTGTTGAACATAGGATATATAATTCTAATCTCAGTCCACCTGTGACCGTGGTAACTGTAAAACTTCTGAAACAACAGGCTATATAAATAATTAAATAAACCGCGATAAAATTCGTAAAAATAGTTTGATTGTAATGACCAACATGCGCATAAACTTAAGACAATACATAGGATATATAATATTTTCTTAAAAGATTCAGACGATTGAAGAAACTTCTATGATTGTAACAAAGGAAAGTGCTGCAGATGTTATTGACAAGTAACTGTCGCGGCAGGCGCTGTATTGTCATTAATTGTATTTGTCGTCATGCTATGTTTAATGTGTAACGTTGACGAGACTGAAATTAAAAAAAAAAATGAGTATTTGCCATGTTTTGTGTAACACCTGTGCGAAGCCGGTAGGGACTGCCAGTATAACATATCGATCCTATCCTATATAGGTCACAATGTTAGATACCTTACTCCTCCGAAACGGCATTATCGATTTCCGAGAATCGGCTACTATTCATTTTTCATACCCCTAAAGGGTTAAGGTTGCTCAAGTTTAACATTTTTTTAAATATGTAAGGCAAAACAACGTTTGCCGGCTAAACTAGTCCTATATATGTCGCAGTCGGATTGTCTAAACCGCCATATTTCATCACGGCTAGCCATATTCGAAAAGGAGGCCGTTTTGTTTTGTGGTGGACTAGCGATTAGCCGGATTAGATACTGAGTGAAGTTCTGCCAGAGAGTATCAATAAAGACAGCCTTATTGAATTAAAGACGATCATTAACCACCTCGTTGATACGTTTCAGTTCGTAATTTTAATACGCGTGAGTATTACCTTCGGGGTAAGTTTATTTTTTTTATTTGTACTCAAAATACTTGTTACTAATTTCATAATTATATCGATCAGTATCACTGCCTAAAATCAAGATATTCAATGAGACTAAATGTCAGTCGCCATATTAAAGAACGTCTCGTAATGACAATCCGGCTAACCGTTGTTCCGCCTAAAACAAAACGGCCGTGTTTTTGAAAATGGAAAGCTGTAATGTTATACGGCGATATGTACAATACGACTACGACATATATAAATCTATGGTGTCACAGTGTTAGTGACATTACTCCTCCGAAACGGCTTTACTGATTTTTACCAAATTTTATACCTAAATGATAATACTTAGTAATTATTTATGTGGCAAAACAACTTTTGCTGTGTCAGCTGGTATATATTAATATGGATAAATTACAGATGGACAAAGTTTGTGAAAGGTGGTATTGCCGTCATGATTTACTTCACACATGCCCTTAACTTCTGGATCCCATTTCGGATATTATTTTATTACATTACACCGTACCACCAAAAACGATTGCTATGTTGGGAAATGTTCTACAAAGCACTGCTCGTCACAATGTTAGCAGGCTTGGCGATGTTGTTTCCTAATATTGATTCTCTGATGGCATTGGTAAGTGTTCTTTTGATTATTAGTTTTAAACCGGTTAAGTAAGGAAGCCTCCACTGTCCGTCTCTTTTATAGAAGAACTATCGTCCAGTAACTCTCATATGTATAATATCTAAGATATACGAAAAGTACATACTAAATAGACTATTTGAATTCTGTTAAAAATTTAAAATAATATCAGATGAGCAGTTTGGTTTCCAAATGGGAAAATCCGCTACCCTAGCTCTCTTCCCACTTTTAAAGATAATAATAGAAAATATTAATAATAATTCTATAACCACAGGGTAATTTTTTGACATTTCTAAAGCTTTTGACCTCGTTTACCACGAGCTTTTGCTACAAAAATTAGAAAATGTTAGGATTAGAGGTCCTCCACTCATGTAGATTTCAAGATACCTATCCAATAGACGATAGTATGTTTTAGTTACTGAACTAAATGGCAATATAGAAGTCACGTCATATTTATCAGAATACAAATACAACAGATGCGGAGTGCCTCAGGGGAGCTTACTCGGGCCTATTTTGTACCTGTTATATATAAATGACGTAGTAAAAATTACACATCACAAATTTATATTATATGCAGATGATATTTCAATTATTATAACATCAAATGAAAGACACAATACCATTAATGATCGTGAAAATTATATAATTAATACATTTAAATTTTAATTAAATGGCTTATCGTTAATAATCTTATAATTAATTTAAATAAATGAAAGTACATGCAATTTAATCGGGGAAATTATAATAATAATAATAAAGCGAAATTTAATATTTTAAAACTACAAGAAGTAGCTCATACAAAATTCTCGGGGATAATTTAAATTGGAAATTACATATAGATGAATTTTCCACTAAGATGCATAAGTTCACATTTACACTTTAGAAATTAGAAACAGTTACAAATACAAAAACGGCTATTATGTCTTACCGTGCTTATGTCGAGTCTCTCCTACGTTATGGATTAATATTATGGGGCAACAGCACCGACCATCAAAGAGTATTTATTGCACAGAAGAAGTGCATAAGAGCGATATGTAGGCTTAGACCAGATGAGTCTTGTACACCAATATTTAAGCAACTTGGCTTATTACCGCTACCGTCGCTTTATTTCTTTGAAGCAACTATGTTTGTATATAGACACAAATACCTGTTCACATCGGTCGAAGAAGTGAATTCTCGTAGCCGACGGGACCCATATAAGCTTGTAGTTAACGATAAACCTAAATTAACTAAATTTAATAAAAATTGTTTAAATATGTGTGTAAAATTATAAAATAAAGTACCTTAGTGACCTAAAGAAGCTAAGATTGACAATGTTTAAGCATACATTGTATCAGTGGATTCTTAAAAACAACTATTACAATATTAATGACATATGTAACATAAAACTCTAAATTACATAAATAAGGTTTGGTAGATAGTACTTTTGTGACATTGTATTTAAAACTTATCTCTTCTGCATGCTATTGTTATGTGTAGCAAAACATGTGATCTATATAAAATTGCAACATCCACTGTTTACCATGTTTTAAGACAAATAAATAATAGTAATAACTATTATAAATATTATTATTATATTATTAGCAGTATGTGTGAGTCATTTTTATAGCATACTCTTCTTCTCTTATAACATAGGATGAAACTTCTTTTTTAGCATAGAACTAGTAGTCTATGGTAGACTTTTTTTAAAGCATAGAAGCAGTTTAATAGCATAGGAGAAGTGATTTTCTATAGCATAGGAAGTCCTTTTTATTTCATACGAGAAGTCCTTTTCTATTGCATAGGGGAAGACCTATTTTATAGCGCTGAACATAGGCCTCTTTCGATAAACGTCAAGACGACCAATCTCCTGTTACTCGAATCCATCCCGGGCCGGTTACTGCACGGAGATCGTCTTCCCACCTGGTGAAATTCGACCAACACTTGGTTTTCCTAGGCGTGGCCTGCACTCCAGAACCTTGCTGGCCCATCTGCCACGGTTCTTCTGAGTGTGCGACCAGCCCATTGCCACTACAGCGAGCTTATTCATCGCGTGATATCGAATAGTTTAGTTCTCTGCCTTATAACTACGTTACGAGTTCTGTCGGTTAGAGAAACACCCAAGATAGCACGTTCATTGAGACCCATTGAGCTATCGCAAACTTACGGACCAGTCGTAAATTAAGAGGCTATATTTCGGCCCCGTAGGTCATCACGGGAAAAACGTATTGGTTGAAGACTTTTGTTTTCAAGCTCCGCCGCAACGTGAGAATGTGACGAATCTTCCGGAATGCTGCCCAACCCAAATGAATCGTTCTATCGGCTTCCTTCTCGAAGTGTGTGTGTCTTCCTAATTAGGTAGGTTAGGGTGCAATTGCGCTAGTTGCCCGAGGTAGACGTATTCGTCTACGACTTCATAGCACCATCGACGTTGACCGGCGTGGGGAGGACGTGTTCGTTGAACATGACCTTTGTCTTGTCCAAGTTTATTCTAAGACCAATACGTCGGGAGCATTGCTTTAAATTACCCTCCTGGGGTAATCTTGTTACCGGTTGTGCTAACATGAAGTTGGGGGGAGGGGGGGCGGTGCCCTCATTGATATTGAGTGAGAGAAAGGTCCGCCCGGGTGCGACTACCGATGTCCACATCACTCATGAAAATCCACGTAATATGGCATATTACGTATGATATATATGCGTTGACCTCCTCTCCTTTCTCTACCCCTCCAATGAGACTCCGGCTCCTCACAAACCGCACGTAACGCGACACCGAAGAAGTCCCTTACGCCAGTATCATATGTGCGAGAGGTACCTCCCCGGTCGTGCCGACACAATACCGCTGCAATTCAGCGCGGGGCACTACCTCCTACTAAAGTTGTTTTATTTGTTTTTAGATAGGGACGGTATGCACAGCAAACATGGGATTCATCTGGCCGAATGTAATCTTCTTACTGGTCGTGTGGGACAGGCCTGGCCTGGGCAAGTTTAGGTGGAGGTTCTGGAAGAGCATTATATGTATCGTGGTGGGTATGGTGGCGTTGACTGCTGGAACCGTCGTTAATGCAAGTGCATTGCTCACCAAGATCTATTCTTAAACTTGGTATTTTAAATTATAATAAGGCTCAACACACACCGCGATGGCACGAGTACAAAATTTTGCTTCGTTACGATAACATATAATAGTAGCTGTACCCCCGGTTACACTCGCGTATCTCCGGTCTCTGCTTTGTGTCCGGTCTCTGCTTTATCTCTGTCTATGCTAGGGATTAGAATTTTCATAAATGCTGTACGTCATTTATTTGTAATCAAAAAACTGAACATGGTTACGTGCTTCTAACTTCAAAAATGAGCATACTCAGACTCATATGTAATGTCAACCTCTATTTCACCTCTTAGGGGTATAATATTCAGAAACGCTTAAATACGCCATCTACTCTTGATAATCAGTAGCCCAAAATTTAAGTTTTCATGTTTCAAACATAAAAAATTACGGACTAACATGATAGATTTACAAAAATACCAAGATATATCAATATAATAGATGTGCACATGCACCAAAAAGTTTACATTTCAAGGAAATGTTCTTAAATTTTACAAATTTTTTAATTGGAATCTACATTGTAAAAACGACTTAAAATCATGCACTTTAGATTGAAATAGCAAAAAATTTTATTTACAATCACGGATGCTTTACAATGACAGATGAATATGAAATCGTGTATCTTGAATTTTTGTAAATCACGAATGATGAATCGGCGATGATGAATCACCAATCAGAAGATGTTATTTTATAAGTATAGATAACGTTACTGGATATAATGGGAAAGGACGCCCGGAACTTTGCAACTCCCGAGCACTTACGACTCCCGCTGCTGTGTGTATTGACACAGAAATTGCTCACTGCTGCGATATTATATACCAGAGCCTAAGTGATTTTTTTACAATCAATGCAGAAGATTACGTCATTTAGACTGTGCGATCATTTTACTGTTGGTTTGTTACAACTAAAGTGTACGAGTACAGCAACTCATCGTTCTTCCGTACACAAGTTTACACACTTTTTTATGTAATACTGTGCAATATTATAAAGCTTTAACACAATTTGTCGTTTCAATTATTACGGACAAGTGATTTACTATTGCATTAATGAACGCAAGTATTTCTTGTATAATTTACTAGCGATCCGCTCCGGCTTCGTCCGGGAACAACAGGGAGCTAGTTATAAAGTAGTCTTCCTCGGTCTAACCACGAGTGAAAACCGCATGAAAATCTTTTAAATATATTATAAAATTCATTGATAGCTTGTTGTTTCGTTAAAGTAAGTACACTTTTGCTAGGTAATAGGATTACTTCTTTTTTAAATTCAAACTATTGTTTTAGACTTATTAACACAAAGCTTACTTTAAATACTATGTAGTTTGTGCCTTAAGTAATCGTGTCCTTAAAACTCTGATAATGACATCTGTGGACTGATATTAACAAATTAAGATACACGATGCACATCCATCACCTTGATATCCGCAAATCCACAACAGTGCGTTTTAAACGACACTTCTTACCGCGCACAACTGTACTGTGGCACCAGCTGTCTCCCTCGGTATTTCCGATCCGATACAACTTAGAGGTACTCAAGCAAAGAGCATCGCTCTTCCTTAAAGGCCTCCAACGCGTCTGCAAGACGCCTAGTCTTGCGGATGGCTATGAGCGGCGGTAGCCACTACACCCGGTCGCATGCCCCTGTCTAGTCCTATAAAAAAACTCACAAAATTTATTCACCTTAATTGATACATTGCTAACAATTAGTAAAAGGTTTCCACGCTGCATTGCAGCGAAATCAAAACGGCACGAGCGGGGAGCTAACCCCCCCCCCTCTCACATGATACCGTCGTAAAGTGAAAGATATGCGTTCGTGAGTTTTGTGTCTCCTGTGGGCCCTTTCAGGCAATATATCATCTGTGTGAAATGCGGATTTTTGTGGGCGTCGGTAAATAATAATAATAAATATTTATTTATTGCATATCAAAAATACCTACAAGATGATTAAAGCTTGGTAGTCATCAAAAGACCCCGAATGCTCATTTGCCATATAATTGAAAAAATACAGCAATGAAAATGTACAAGAAATGAGAGTAGACGAAGCCAAAGGAGCGTGTATGTATTCACTTACTGAAATGAAACCCTGAAGACATGATTTGGAGTTCCATGTGGTTTGTGAAAGTTCGGCTCATTGTTAATGTCAAGAACTAAGACGCTTCTGATTGTGCGGATGTTTATGGAACTTACCTATAATATAAAAAATCTGATAAAAAAATCGACAAAGTATAATAAAATGTAAATAATTTATTACTCTCTCTTTTGATGTAACTCCGTCTATAAATAAGTAATAAAATAAGTCTAAGTAAGAGGTCGTGCCATGCTTCTTTGCAGCCAAATTGAGCCTGCGCGGCCTTATATAGTTTGTGAGGGGCCGGTGGCTCATTGAATGTGAGGAAGACAGGAGAGCAACGTATCTTAGTAACAATAATAGACATCCCTATTGGCGTCGGTAGTTGTCTAAAGAATCCGATTTTTCTTTTGCCTCCTGTACTATTAAAATATCTATATAATTATATTTGTTGTAATTTCATGTTTAGTCCTCTTATACTGTACGAAGCAGCTAATAATAACGACATGCCAACTATTATAGTAATAATATTCGTCCAAAGGCGCCATTTGTATCTGCCAAGTCCCGGAGTTTCCCAAACGACGAGCAGGCATATGATGGCAGGGAATATGAAGCCGATGATTGATAAGCAAATAGCTCCTATCTGTAACAAAAGGTATACGTATAGGTTCCAGCATGGAAGTATAGCAATGAACGTTTTTGCGCATAAGAACAAAATATGGTATCGGAGGGGCGAGGACGCGGGAGGGTTACGCGTATCGAGAGTCACGCGGGTGTTGAGATTTTCTCTCCAGTTGTAAATTGCGCTGCTAACTCCTCTGGCGTTATTATCATTTGGTGCTAGAGTTACGTGCCCCGGCACGGCATGTCGACATGTATTTCCGAAACCCTTCGATTAAACTTTGATTTCAAGAGGTAGGAATCGCTGCGCAGTGGAGCGGCTGGATCGGGCTGTGTCGACTTGGAAGGTACTCGTATGTCTTATTCACACTATTCCACCATAAAAGTGATGGTTATGCCGGCGTTTCCTACCGGAGGCCATTTCATCCCGCTGCCATGATACCACCATAAAAGTGATCACCAGTAAGCCACCATGTGTCAAGCGGTCAGTGAGTACCTGGTGGTCATTGGAGTGGACGGCGGAAGGAAAGCAATAAGTTGTTGCGTATGTGCGAATCTTTATGGGAATAGGTTGTCAAAAGAATGATACAACTGCTCAATTTGTCTATTATTCCATAAACTAAATCGTAAATCGTAAAACAAATTTTAAAAACCTTAAAATAATTATAGAGACGCACACAAGAGCGATTTCTTATATGAGATTAGATGATTATTTTCTTTAATTTTGATATATAACAATAAAAAAATAATCGTATACATATCAAATTAATTCCTTACCAGTCGCAAGAGGTTTCCAACATAAGGTAAGGCAGCTGCTACACTTGTTATAACAATAACAAATATCGCTCTGTATATACGCTCCCATAACCAATATTTCTGAGAGTTGTGCCATCGACACAAGTAATGCCAGATAAGATTGAGAGGAGCCCAAAAATTCAATGCAAAAGTAACTACTAACATAATATTTATCATGCATTTTTGAACAAGTGGAAATCTGAAAAGAAATAATAATGAATTAATATAAGATGATCTAGCGATTGAAATTCGATCCCAATTATTAAATGAAACCTTTTCGTAAGTTCATTGACATATTCATGAAGCATGGACTATATATTATATAGTTTATACTTATACCAAAAACAAATAACAATTATACCAAATATCAAATTCCTCTACTCGAGCTATTATGGATGCATAAAGGGATGGGATTTCCTGTTAACGTACTGAAATGTTGATGAATATATAACACAAACGACCCTCACATATTTGATTGCTGAATATGGCTCTCCTCTTTGAACTTTGAGGCGAGGTGTTGGGTCAAAGTTAAATCAAGTACAAGGGTCCTTAAAAAAAGGAAAACTTTGACGTAAATATTACTCACATTGCACCTGAGTTATCTAAAGTGCCTGGTAAAACTGTTTTGTCTCTAAATCCCCTAGATCCAAAGAGGCCAAACAAAATCACAGACATAACCACGGTGGACATACCTGAAATGCAAAAAAATATTTTGAGGTTATCAGCGATGATGAAAAACCAAGTTACAAGGACAAGTCTACGAGGTACTGCGAAACTCTAAATTTTAAGTATATTGAAGTACTTGTTTCTTTTATTGTTTCATAAAAGAAACAAAAACTTCAATATATTTGCAATTTACAGTTTACATAAGTTCAATTTATGACAGAACAACGACTTTCGGGATATAGAACACTGATAATTTTAGTAACTTTTATTCTGAGATCACTGCTTTCGCGCATGAAATATTGAACCTGCAGACATACAGCTAGTAATATATATAAACCTCACCACTCCATAAAACTATGGGATATTTTCTTGGGTCTCTCATATTGTTTTCTATAGGTAACGCCACACCAATTCCCTCCATACTAAATACAATTGTACCACATAATCCGAATATACTCGTCACATCTGTCCATGACTCTACCGTGTAAACCTTCGGCGTGGACTGCAAACCGTAGAAAGCGGTACCAATAATACATATGACTGAAAATTCAGAAAAAAACCTGATTTTGTATTTTTATAGGGCACATAACTAATTAAACTAGAACTTAACTAACTATAGTAAATGAGATTTCCATTTCAGGAGTAAAAAACAAAGAATTAATTAAAAATAAATCAGTACAAAAAATTCTGCTTCATGTTTTACGAGAAGATGGCAATTCTGTAATAAGATTGTCAATCTGACGCTTATTGAAGCTTTTCTTAACGCGGAAAGATTAAATAATTCATAAGCGTATTAAATACAAGAAAAGATTAAGACGAATGTTGATAATTAAAACCAACTCAATTATCAAAACTAGTTTACATATTTCATTTCCTATACTTCAATACTTGTACACAACAAACTACGCTCCATATAATTTTGAACCGTCTCATTTGTATCAAAATAAAATAATACATCCAGACATAAATGGACATAGCACACGCTCGAAAAGCATGACCTTATTTCTGACGCTGACGTGTACACAGGACAAAGATGCATTTTTTACATTATTGCATGTTATTAATAACATTTTAATGAAAATAAAGTACCTATAAATATATCAGCTATCAAAGCAAAAGATGCAAGATATTTAAGTGAAGTTATCATGCACATGATGAGTATGGGTACCAACAGAGTGAGGATATAAAATCTAAGTAGTTCCAAATCTCCGTCTTTTGTTTCTTGTGAGTTTGCAGTCATTTCTTTGATAATTTTTGCTATTAGGATCTGATAAATGCAACATGTTCCAAACAGGTCGACAACTATTGTCAAATCTACTGCATACCTGTAACACGAGAGTATAAATTGTTTATGAATTAGTATAGTGTACTTCCATGGAGATTCAATAATCTTACCTATTTTGATTTAATGCACAAATGGTCTGCCAGCTTTCGTAAAATGAGTATCTAAAATAACGTGCAAGGTTAGCTTCGAGTAGAAATGAAATCTAGAAAAAATGTATCTGAGTCTTCAATCAACGAGTTTCTGAGTTTTATGAATTCGAATATTGGATCGAAGGTCAGAATAGTTCATCAGCAAACATATTAACATTTACTTAAGTCATTAACTGATTGAGATGACTAAAAGAAATTTTGCTTTTTCCAACATCTTCAATTTTCCTTCCGGACATTTCGATTCGAATGATTGCTCAGATTTTTAATTCTCAAAATACCACAGTTTTTTTTTAAAACTGGGGTCTTTATGAATGATGCCTATACAAATAAGATTATTAGGCTTTCATGAAAGGACACGTGCTTAGACAAGACAGATGTTCACTTCTGAGAAAAGTAGCGGGAATAAACCATTGCTGAGAGAAAAATTAAGATGTGACTACGCAACATGCGAGAGTGGACAGGAACCTGAAGTGCTGTTTTTTTATAGAATAGGGGGGGTAAACGAGAAATCGGAGTCTTTTTTTATGACTACCGACGTCCATGAATATCCACATAATTACTGTGCCGGTGCGTTCCCCTCCTTCCCCCTCCCTAATGGGCCACCGGCTACCACCAAACCGCACGTAAAAACGCCTTTAAAGTGTCCAGTCTCTTTAAGAAAGGAAAGAGACATTTGAAGCTGTCTGCGAGCTCCACTAGTTGAAGAGGAAGAATATAAAGGAACAGTCATCGTGGGTAAACTATCTTCTACGTACCTAAAGCATTTACTGTATTTTCTTAACTTTGGAAAGGGTCCAACTTCTAGTGCAGCTTCTGCCAGATCTGAATATGACATCGCTGGCAAATGTAGCCTTTTATATAAAGTTTGAGCTGATCTGACAAGTATCTGAAAAATAATAGGTACCATAATGATCAGATGGACGACTTTCACAGCTGGACCGGACTGGACCTTAATGGACTTAGTAGTTAACCAAAGAACTTAAATGAAGTGCAAATTAAATCGTATAGTTTTAGTTATTTGTGGAATACTAACAGTCTAGAAATCGAGCATTTTACAAAGTATTGTAAAAATTCAATCATTTACAAGAACACAAAAATTGTAAATTTTTATTCCGGCTCCTAAAAAATTACACGTTACCATGACAACGAATTCAATTTATGAGAGAGCGCCGGTCGGGACGACTAATAATGACTTCTGCAGCTACATAAGGTTTTACTTTGATATTTTTTCACACCCGACGATCACATTATCGAGTATACATACTGATTTATATTGTTTAAGAAAGTTTTATATAGCCCACATTCATCATACACAATGTAGGATTCCAACGGTAACAGAATTTTTCAAATCGGTCCAGAAATTTTATAGCCTATTCTATACAAACATACAATTTTTTCCTCTTTATTATATTAATATAGACATAATATTAATTAAATATGTTTCCGTTGCCTAGTGCCTGTAACACACGTCCTTAGCGCACATCTAGCGTAGTATGATCAGTCCACAGTTTATTATTATTGAAGTTCATTGTGGGAGGCTCATGTCCAACACAGCGCAAATAAAGAAGGATTACAATGAAGGTAGCAAAATTACATTGCAAAATTTTAAACATAAAATCTGGTTTATTAACGGACTTCGTCCATTATTCTTTTAGATCGCTGTCATTTTTTTATGTCGATCGAAAGTGGCAGCTTCTATGGCCGCTTGTTAAAACCATCCCTAGGTAGCGCCCACGAAAGATTTAACTGTCCTAAGAAAGAGAAAAAGAGCAAAGAATTTGATCAGACGTAAGCAGAAGGAGTAGGCAGTAATTCCAATGTCCAAACAACTTACGGTATAAGTAGGTAAAACCGAATACCAGAAGTCGCGATTCTTACTTATTTGTCCTGATCCCATTATATTCACAACTCTCTTCATAAAAGCATGACTGGAAAAAAATATCAGTATATATTTTGTTTAAAAAAAAACAAAGGCATATATACAATATGTTACGTATAGTCCTAAAATGATACGTCACTTACGTGTATACAGTATGTTACGTATAGTCTTAAAATGATACGTCACTTACGTGTATACAATATGTTACGTATAGTCCTAAAATGATACGCCACTTACGTGTATACATTATGTTACGTACAGTCCTAAAATGATACGTCACTTACGTGTGTGTATACAATATGTTACGTATAGTCTTAAAATGATACGTCACTTACGTGTATACAATATGTTACGTATAGCCCTAAAATGATACGCCACTTACGTGTATACATTATGTTACGTATAGCCCTAAAATGATACGCCACTTACGTGTATACATTATGTTACGTACAGTCCTAAAATGATACGTCACTTACGTGTATACAATATGTTACGTATAGTCTTAAAATGATACGTCACTTACGTGTATACAATATGTTACGTGTAGTCCTAAAATGATACGCCACTTGCGTGTATACAATATGTTACGTATAGTCCTAAAATGATACGCCACTTACGTGTATACAATATGTTCCGTATAATCCTAAAATGATTGTGACCAGAATTGAGGTCCACAGACCACATTGTATGTACGCCTCGTGTATGCCAAGTACGCCAGCCCCGATGCATCCTTTGAACAACAAACCCGTAGACTCCAGGGCACTGAAATGTAAATATTGATCGATGCTACAATTCCTAGAATGTACTGGATCACACACCCAATATTTGGAAGTAAAACGCCTTTAATACAACGCACATAATTATGTGAATGCGATTTTTTTATAGAATAGGGGTGCCCCCTACTTCTTCCTAAAAACGCGTGGCGAGAGAGTTACGGAAGCACGAAAGCAATGCAAACGGAAATTCAGAGGGAACTATAAATGTACATGGAGCTTGGATCCTTTAATAGTTGTCTTATGTTATTTAAGAGATAGTGCCATGATGAATTTCAACGGAATTTGACCGGCACGACCGGGGAGGTACCCCTCGCTCACTTGATACCGCCGTAAAGTGACATATTCAGTGTCGCGTTTCGTGCGGTTTGTGAATAGCCGGCGGCCTATTGAGGGGGCGGGAGGAGGGCGACGCATCGGCATAGTAATTATACGGATGTTCATGGGCGCCGGTAGTCGTAAACAGGCTCCAAATTCTCGTTTGTCCCCAACTCTATGAAAAAAAATAATTTCTGCAGCCGTATGGTCTAAATCACATTTGTGTTTTTGTAGTATAAGAGAGGGATGATCTTTCAGGTCGCCGGATGGCAAGTCATCTCCACCATAGACATCCGCAACACCAGAGGTTTGCACATATTCAAGGGTGTCCTTTCAGACATGAATAAGCTCATTCCTTTAATTTTCCTAAATCCGGAATTATCTAAACATGCTACAGGTGATAAATGACACTGCTACATACAAAACAGTATTGTTATGCTTCTTATAAACTATTGAGGAAAGTAGTGAGGGAAACATATAAATTCAGGTGACAAAAGTGATTTTTCTTTTCTATACTGATAGGGGCACGAACTACGAACGGAGCTTTTCCACGACCGACGCCCGTGAACATCCGCATAATTACTATGCTGATGCGTTGCCCTCCTTTCCACCTCCTCCCCCCATTGGGCCACCTGCTAGTCATAAACCGCACGAAACGTGACACCGTAGGTGTCACTGTACGGCGGTATCAAGTGAGCGAGAGGTATCACCCCGGTCGTGCCGGCTCCATTTCGTCGCATACGAGGATGTTGTGTCATGCACCATGCAAGGCACTACCTCTTACAAAATACTTCTTTTTTAAATATTATAATGATGACTACCAAAGCCCATAGATATACACGCACAATACAGACTTTTTGCTGTCCATCCCTACTTCCCTCCAATGGACCATCGTAAACTCACTAAACGCACGATACGAAACTGTATATGTCAATTTGCAATCGTATCATGTGAGCGAGAGGTCCTGATTGTGACGGTCCAATTTGGCTGCTATTATGCAGAGGGCTCCGGCATTCCGTTTTGAGGCTTCTATATTATATAAAAAATCTGATCCGTGTGTTGCAACTAAATTATACCAAGATTTTCGTCATTCTGTCAGCAGGGCTGGTCACGCGGAACATCGGATGGCCTATGGCCCAGTAAGATTCTGGAGTGGTGGCCTCGTTTAGGCAAAGGAAGTGTTGGTCTATCGTTCACCAGGCGGAAAGACGATCGCGAGTAGCTGGTCCAGGATGGATGCGAGTAGCAGCAGATCGGCCGTCTTGGCGTTCATTAAACGAGGCCTAGGTCCAGCAGAGGACCGAAAAGGGCTGATAATGATAATGAGTGCCATGGCTGCATTGCAGCGGAATTGGACCGGCACTACCGGAGAGGTACCAGTCTCTCACATGCCGCCGTAAAGTGACATTTACTGCGTCGTGTTACTTACGGTTGGCGAGTAGCCGGTGGCCCATTGGAGGGTGAGTGGAAAGGAGGGCACCGCATCGGCATGCACGGTTGCTCAGGGCCTCGTAAGGTTGTCGTTAGAAAGCTCCGATTTTTTGTTTGCCCTTCCCGTCCCCATTATACCATAAAAAAGAAATCGACTTTTCCGTTTTATTTATATTTCACATTTTATTTTTATAGAGTTCTAGTGTCTACTTATTACTTTTTATCCATGACTAAAAAATAAGTAAGGGTAAAACAATATTTCTTTAAATATTTTAAACTAATTATGCATGTTTTATCATAATCATTTAAGGTATCGACAACAACAACAAAGTATTTGTCTATATGGAATATTTTTTATCAGTTTTTAAATGTCAAGTGTTATACTTAAATGTCAAGTGGTACATTTAATTCTAAATATCAGCTATGAAAAATAATAGGAGATGATAATGCTCTATCAATATATAACACCTTGAAAAATACAAAGTAATAATATAATATATCAGTAAGACACAGTGTCAAACTGATGGATACGTCACGTTTCGTGCGATTTGTGAATGTCCGGTGGCCCATTGGGGGGGGGGGGGTGAAAAGGCCGGCAAAGCATCGCCAAAATTATGCTGATGTTCATGGGCGTCGGTAGTCGTTGAATGGCTCCGATTGCTCGTTTGTCAAACCATACTTAAAGAAAATATACTAAAATCTTAAATTCGAAACATATGTATGTAAAAAATTAAATAATAAATAAATAAGTATTTTCCATTAATTTACAAGGATACAATATGAACGATTTCATACTGAACAAGTTCTAAAGCATCTGTGATTGTACATAAAGATACTTTTCTATAAATTCAATCTTACGCGTATGATTTTAAGTTGTTTTTTTGCAGAGCAGATTCTATTTGAAGGAGATGCATAATATAAAGTATATTTTTTATTGCAAGGTCAACTTTACGCACTTGATTTGAAGTTGTTTTTAATGTGCACGTTTTTGTGACGCTGATTGTGTATCTTGCTACAGTGCAGAGGGCACCCTGTCCTCGCCTTGTACCCTCAGACCAGGTATTCCTCAGGGATTGGATCTCGATCCCAGCCTCTTTAACTCGTAAAATAGCGACATATCGCGACACCCCAGCGTCCAGTTTGTGATGATCGCGGTTCATACCGCACTGTTCATAAACAACGTTACCAATAAGGGAGCCAAGCTACACCGAAAGTCTATTACCGAACTCTGAGAATGGTCCTTAAAATGGAGAACAGAGGTAATATCCGAAAAGAATAAGTCTAAACTCTTCTTCCGAACCTACTCCTCTACAGCTGAAACTCCTAGAGAAGAAAACATGTCGCACATCATGCTCTATGGCAACGAGATACCCCACTCTCGATAGGTCGAAGAGTTTCAAGAATCACATGAATAGCGTTCCTAAAACGGTACAGTACGTCCTTTTAAAACTGTACCCCCTTTTAAACAAAAGGAGAAACATGGTTTATGCATTCGACCAGTCAAGTCGTATTGTAGTGCACCACTCGCGCACATATCGTACGTTTGTAGAAATAGCAAAACAGATTCTTACGCATGGCTACCTGATGTCCCTGGTACATACGAAATGTCGCCCTACATGTGACTTTAACCTGACCTCGATTAAAGGCCACTTCTAGGGCTGTCCCAGTAGTTCCTTGACCGTGCCCTAAATCATAACAAACGAGTTGTTAAGAAACAGGAATACGATCCGTGGTTAATAACAAACTGCCATTACCCTCGGCCTACGCCCAAAATCAACCCGGTATCTCTCTTTTCATTTGCGCGATATAAAGGCGGGGGGGGGGGTCCCGTCACCCCCTAAGCGTCTCCCTAAATTAGAAAACATAAAAGTCTTCGCTAGTCCGATGAACGGTACAGGCGTGTACTTTAGCGTCGCCTACATTAGTAGGTCCCTCCGAAAAAAAAAAAAGATTTTTTTTTATGAATGTAATGCTCTAAAAACTTACTCGATTCGTTTAGCTGTGGTCCGATGGATGACATAGTCGTAATCTTCTTTATCAGCATGAACAACGTATTTTCTTTCTCCTCTCTTGTCCGGGGGCAGTTGCGGTGGTGGTATTTTAATTTGTCCAAGTTCCAAATCTGTAGTGGTACTCTCTGCCTGAAAAAAAATATTTTCATAAAATTTTATTGATACGAAAACTTGAAGTCATTTGTTGACAACCGACTCTCTTTAACATCCGTATATGCAAATCCAATACCCTCTTATCCCAAACCCTCCAATGGGCTAACAGGAACTCTCAATCCGCATAAAAGCGGCAGCACCGCTGTCCCTTGGCGGTATCATGTGAGCTAGAGTACATCCCCGGCCGATGGCATCCATGGCCCAATTCAGCTACAATACAACATAGCAAACTTCTTACAACACTGTCCCATTATAATCTTAAACATACTTTTATGCCAAACATTATCCATAATAATATGCCATCGGCATTAATTTTAAGCGTACTTTCATGCCACATAACATCGGCGTAAAGTGTAAGTCATATAGTCACGTTTGTCGGTTGTCTATGAGCGTCAATTGTCGTCAAAAGGCTCCGATTGCTCGTTTTATATTATTTAAGGAACACATTTCTACTCCAGCTCCCCGATGGGATGGGCATAGGTGACGGAACGTTATACATCATGATCCCTACACAACTGCTATGCCTTCACTTAAGTCTTTACATACAAACATATCGATTGCGAAGACTCTTAATACCTGAACTTTGGCTGTGGTAGCGAAGAGAAGCCCAATACAGCCTCATGGGGTTGCTGTGAGTGCTCGTCTGGCGACGAGACTAGATTTCGGGTACAAAGAGCGACCCCCCCCCTCTCCCGCAGGTGGGAGAAATGCATGCCGATACGAGTGTTTATGACAGCCAATTTAACTATTATTATCATGGCCAGGCGGACCGAGAGGTCCCTCCTCCCCCGACTCTGACGTCGGGTTAAGCTCGTGAGCTGAGGTGAACGTTTGGCTCATGGAGGGGATCATGACCGGGTGATCATGGTATGAGAGCCTTGCTCTTCCTCATACCTACATTTATAGAAGTACGATGGTCTAAAAGGGGAGATTGGGAAAAATGTATATGATATTAATTGTTTTATGTTATTATGAAGTGTATTGCAAAGATCCATGGCCTAGATGGGATTTGACCCCTCAACCTATGACGTTTCGTGCGCGATATCACTGACGCAACCACTGCGCTCTTGGCCTTTATATGAAGCCAATTGTTGTAACCAAATATATATAACAGGACAGACTAGTCCTAGTATTATGGCGCCCGTGCGGACTACTACGCGGGCACTACAATGTACTGCGAACCCAACTCATCACTCCCCACCCCACGCACGGCTGGTAATGCTGGTAACAAATTGATTGAACATTGGCCATGACACTCCTGCTATAGTAGCACTGAACAACATACAGTTGGTGGATATTTCATCGGCTAATAGCGACATACCTCGTCTTTTTCGGGGAACTCCGGCTGCGAAGAACCGGTGCCGGATGATGATGGCTCTTCTAGAAGGTCAGGGAGTATGTCAATATCAGAACACACCAAGCTAGATAGTCTCTTCCTCCTCAATCCAGGCTGTTTGTGCCACCACCGTACACATAAAACGCAATTTAACTGAGATGAAATGTTATGGTTTCCACGAGAATATTGATATAAGTGTAACCCAGACCTATCTTTGAAGGCCTGTCCAGTTTACGTCCATCCGATGATAATGATTCGTATTGAATTCAATATCACATAGCTAATTCTCAAAACCGAACGAAAATAAACTAAAATACACGTTGCAAGTACCATTTTACCAGATTTACTTTGCGATGGAATAATAAATATTTATTATGATTTTTAAAAGGAGCTTTAATAATTCTAATAAATTTATTTTATGTATTGTCTCTCATGAGTGGTTTTCATCAGCATCATCACTATCAGCCCTTATCGGTTCACTGCTGGACATAGGCCTCTTTCTATGAAAGCCAAGATGGCCGATCTCCTACTACGAATCCATCCCGGAACGGCCACTGCACGGAGATCGTCTTCCTACCTAGTGAGCGGTCGACAAACGAAGTGTTTCGTTTGCCTAAACGTGGCCGCCACTCCAGAACCTTACTGGCCCATCAGCCGTCGGTTCTTCTGAGTGTGTGACCAGCCCATTACCACTTCACTAACTGGTTTTATGAGCGTAAACACATCCAGCCTTACTAATTTATGTACATATCAACTAATCTTTAACAACGCATACCAAACACTATAATATTGTTAGTTAAAATTGGTACTCTAGAGTATATTACGTATGCTCGTCAGCTATCTGCATGTAAATGATGCGGATGTTTATGGGCTTCGTTAGTCATATAAATTTACTTTATTTAATATCTCTCACAACTGGTTCTAGTAACTATTATATGTTATGAGTGTAAACAAATCCAGCTTTATTAATTTATGTACATATCAACTAATCTTTAACAACACATAACAAACAATGTTGTTAGTTAAAAGTAGTAGTATCTTGTGTGTTAGCTATCTGTATCTCAATTATGCGGGTGTTGATGAGCTTCGTTAGTCATCAAAAGTCTGCGATTACTCGTTTGTCTCCAAACAATAAAAAAACTACTTTTATTAATGTCAATATTAACCGAACCCATCATTAAATTGAAAAACAAAAACCTGACTGCTGAAATCTTTATTGTACCCAGTGTTTCCGCGTCATAAAGACGCATATAATGTGACGCACGTCAAAAACACCATTGAAATCCGATAACCTTTGAAAAATATTCCAGTCCTTTTAATGTTGGATAAAAAATAAAAGGTTGTTTTTGTAACCTTGTAGGTTCTGCCAGTGGTAGTTATTATTCTCGCCAACCTTCAGCAACCTATCCTCATAATCTTATTATTTACTGGCATCACGCCAAGGTTTCACCAGTGAATCTCCGGTATAATTAAACATTGCGTTATGTTATATAGCCTCTTAGCTTTCCTAGAATAAATGGACTATTCAACAGAATATTTTTTTTCAATTCGGGTCTACTGACCTGAGATTGGCGCGTTCAAATAAACAAATTCTACTACTTTATGTTACTAGTCTAGATTTTTTCTAACGTTTGATATTTTCTATATTCAGTCCTAATACATTTCTGTACAGAGCATAATACGCACTCCTATTATATTTAATTTAAAGTCCTATTATTTTTAAACTAAAGAACGGTCATAGGAGTGGATTATAACATGCACTAATCCATCCGTACTTTCTATTGTAAAAATGAATGAAGTATGAAAAAAAAAGGCCGACCTAATTTTTTCCTTAAACCTTTTAATTGCATAATAACAAATTGGTAAAATTTAAATATGAAATAAAACATAACAAAACATACTTACGTGATGCGACATCATGCTTAAAAACAACACCACTACGTTCAAAATCAAATGTAATACTGATATCCAACACGCGCTACATTCAATTATCAGTATAACAAGTTGTTTTCTCAAAACACGACTGGTACGTCCGACGTTTGGATCGCATATTCAACGTCAAGCATTATGTAGCGTCCCATGGCCATGGGTTAAATTCTTATGCTGAAGGCAAGAAGTAGTACCGAGAGGTACCTCTCGCTCACATAATATCGCCATTATTTGCGGCGTGTGGGCCACCGGTGGCACATTGTGGGGAAGACTAAAGCAGGACAGCGTGTATGTACGCAATATTCATAATTTCTATGGGCATGAGTCTTGGATAGTCTTAACGGCAATGGACGATCATTCCCTCATCACACACACACGACATAACAAAACATTCCCACATCACACACACACGACATAACAAAACATTCCTGACCACACCATGGGCCATCCATAGGCCTCTACTCCTGCTCCATCTCCCGGCCGTACGGCCTCTGCACCTAGGTGCACTACAACCCACACTAATTAGTGAGTTGACCCACCGCATGTGGGATATACATTAAGTCTATAATATGCTTAGAGTGTACATTAATTATTATATAAATAAATAAATAAGATAAGTTTGTACCAATTGTTTAAACAATAAATATTGCCGTCGGTAATATGTGAATACAGGGTGAGAGTCGTCTATATAACAACAATAACAACACATCTTCACGCCCGCTCCCTAATGGGCCATACATCACGATCCTTACCTACCTGCCTCGCCACCTCCACAATAGCAATACCTCCTTGTCGTTTATATAGCATCCAAAGTATCAATGAGAAACACGCAAATCATGTGGCAGCGAAGTTACAACCAGGAGAAGTGCATTTTCGGTCATTGTCAACCAGTCATTATTTTTTTATAGAATAGGGTGGCAAACGAGCAATCGGACCCCTTTTACAATTGCCGGCGCCCATAAACATCCACATAATTACTATGTCGATGCGTTGCCCTCCTTTTCCCTACCACAAATGGGTTACCGGCTACTCACAAACCGAACAAAACGTGACTGAAGATGTCACTTTACGGCGGTATTATGTGAACGACAGGTACCACCCCGTTCGTGACGGGCTAATTCCGTCGCACAGGAAGATGTTGTGTCAGGCACTATGCATGGCACTACGTCTACCTACGTAAATTTGTGTACACACACAAAAAACTGGTTAAACATCATCAACGTCTTAATCAAGCCAATACTGTTTTAAACATGTGTACTATAATTTCTCTTATCTATATTTTGCTACTCTTTACGTACAATCCTCTTTATAATAGAGGCTAAAATGCACATAAACAACTTCAAAAAAGGAGGTTATCGGTGAGAAACGTATATTTATATGTATGACGGAATCGTTAAATATTCACACATGGCAATATTTTAGGACTATATACAAAAATGTATAAAAAGTAGCTGCGCCACAATTTCACCCGGGCAATCCACCCTCAAAAACACACCCTTAGATGAGATTCTAAAATGAACATGTCTGTAAAATTGCAAGTACCTACGAGTGTTACAGTTTATGAGATTTCATGATTGATCAGTGAGTGGTATCACGCATATATTAGGTCCTTACACATGAACTCGTTGTCACGATTGTGACGCGGTGGTGGACTCGGCCCAGCACACCCTCGAGTTGTGCCCGAGATGGGCGGCGCTGCGTCACGATCTGATATCAGTTGTCGGAGGAGACTTGTCAAAGTCGAGCATCATCATCGCGATGCTCGGCAGCGACGAGTCTTACAAGGCGAATTCTTCCTTCTGCGAGACCGTCATGTGCCAGAAGGAAGCCGACGAGCGGGTGAGAGAGGAGGCTGCCGACGACGAATGGGGGTACGAAAGAGGCGCTATCTGCAGCGCCTTCAGTAGTGCCCCTGTGTTCCATGTTGGGCCGGGATGGGAACCCGGTCCACTTCCAAAGTCACGGCATCGTGGGGACTGTCATAGCGTAGCCGGACAGTCCCCGAGGAGGAGAAGTCTGGCCTTTTCGAGGAGGTCAGCCTGTCGCTGGAGGGGTCCTGTTGCCTGCAGATCCGGGACCCTCCACTAATAGCGGCTAAGGATCCCGTAGGGATTTAGTTGGTATTGCTACCCAATGGCCGAGTCCAACATAGGTCTGGGGGTCTACCCGGGCTCCCAGGTATCATGCGTAAAAGCATTCCCCTTCGTCACCAAAAAGAAGGTCCTTACACATGAAACTGGCGTTATTAGTATTGGCCACTTTAATTACGAGTTTCTCCTCTTTGGTAAGGAATTCCAAGCTCAAATTTGTACTCTTACTACGTACTAATTTGTTATTTACTCATGTATTGGTGCTTCAATGACCGTCATTCATTTGTGTTTCTTCTGTGTTTTTTAATGTTTGCGCCACTCATTTTGTAAGCAAAATGAAAAAATTTAAATATCGCTTTATTTACGACTACCAGTTTCGCTGTGGCACTCGTGCTGCGGAAACGACTTGAAGGGTGAATGATGTGTATGGCGGTCGTGTTGCAAAAGAAAACACAGTTCGTTTTTGGCTCCAAGGTTTTCGTCTCGAACCACGTCCGAGTTAGCTGCAGGCTGCTTCGTTAGTGATAAAACTGTTTTAATTCACTTGAAGCAAATTGGGAAGATTCAAAAGCTTGAAAGGTTGACTGAAGCAAACCGGCAAACGCGCGTCGACTGCTGCGTTACTAAACCGGCACAATAATGAAGATATTTTAAACCGAATCATTACCTGTGATGAAAAATGAATTCTCTACGACAATCGGAAGCGCTCAGCGCAATAGTATGATCCTGGCCAGTCAGCCAAACCCTGTCTCAAGCGAAAATTAACCCCAAAAGATTTACTTGTAAGCGTTTGTTGGACTACCAGCAGGTATTGTTCATTACAGCTCTATTAATGTTTTAAATTTACGCGAATGTCAGTCATTACAATAAAACCACTTATACGGATTAAACCGTGATAAAATCCTTAAAAGTAGTTTTATTGTCATTAAATCTGACCAAACTGTTACGGCTGACATCTATTGTCGGCAATTGCAAAGCATGATGGAAAGGCTAACGGCTAAACAACCTAGGCTGGTCAATCGCCCCACGCCACTGCTGCCTCACGAAAACGCTACACCACATACTGCGCAGACGGCCAACAAATTAGAAGAGCTTCAACTGGAATGTCTACGTCATCCACCATACTCCCCGGACCTTGCTCCAACAGATTACCATTTTTTTCCGAAATGTGCATAGCTTCTTGTAAAGGAAAATATTCAACTCCGACGGGACAGTCCAAAAAGTCTTCATAGATTTTATTGATTCCCATCCGACTGGTTTTTCTAGTCAAGGTATCGATGAACTACCTATGGCAAAAGTCCACAAATACAATGGTTCATACCCGTACTTTGATTAATTAAATATGTTATATTAAAAAATATTCTACTTTTTGTTCCTCCCATACAAAACGCCAATTTCATATCTAAGGACCTAACATATAGAAAGTCGTAAATATACATATAACATCTTTGTTCCTCTGAAATTATTGCCAGGGTTTTGATAAATTTACTCACGTTTACTTATTTCAACTAAGGGAACAGTGAAGATTTGATACCACCGTTAAGTGACACCTACGGTATCGTGCTTCGTGCCGTTTGTGAGTACACGGTGGCCCATTGGAGGGGGGAGGTGAAAAAGAGGGCAACGTATCGGCATAATTATGCTGATGTTCATGAGCGTTGGTAGTCGTTGAAGGGCTTCGATTGCTCGTTTGTCATCCTATACTATAATCGAGTAGTTTTATGATATGGACTAACCTAACAAACGCAGGTGTTTTGAAGTCGGTTTGATTTTTTTTTAATTACCTGTGATGCAAACAAACCTGGACTGCGTATTCACGGGGCATATGAAATAATAATCTCGCCAAGGTAAGCCGCTGGATATCAGCAGCCAGTGGCCGTATGGGATGTGGGCCTAGTCACTTTGTTTAGTAGACTTTTCTGCGGCCCCTGCCTGGGCCTATATAAATTGCATCAATAGAAAATACATGGTCAACAGATCTATTGTAATAATATAATTAATGTAGAATTATTGACTGCCTCGTAGTCTAGTGTCAAGCATGCTCAACCATCAGTCCAAAAAGTGTTATTACGATTTTTTAATTTCCAACAATAGTTCGGAGTCTGGAAATTGGAGTAGTTTACACCCCCGTACCATGGATAGCACGTTACGGGCCATGTGCCTGTATTTTCTCTTGTCGTTTTGGATTGCCGTCCGATCGGAATAGGAGAAGGAGGGAATGAACTGTGTACTTTGTACGCAGACGCTTGTGCACGCACTAATGTCCTGCAATTTTTCTTCTTTCATAGCATAAGGGGGCAAAATCGGATCCCATTGATGAAAACCGACGCCCATGGACATTCGCATGATTGTCACGCAGATGCGTTACCTCCTGTTGTAACAATTATATTTTGAAACTTAAATATTGATATGTCAAACAGTATTTTGAAATATTAAATTGTTAACTCTTCAGTATTTGACTAGAATTTAGCTTTGGTTTGCTTGGCAGTGCTGTAACAGTAATTCTTGAAAGCAGTATTTAAGTGTTTTTTAAAACAAATTTAGTTGTATCTCTAAATATCAACTTACAATTTATACAAATTGTAGTAGTGTATTATTCCATTTCTTTGGTAGTATATCTTCTTGTGAAGGTGCTGGTAAGGAAATCATAGAATGTTACACACCATTGAATTTGCATTCTTGCCTAAGGCTTAATTAGAATATGAATGTTAGTTAGAAATTAAGTTAAAACTATTTTAGAGTCAACGCATAACCCTTATAACTTGATGAAAGCTGAGAATTTGTTAGCTGACACATACCACTGTTTGTGTAGATGTGTGGATTTAGGAGACAACAAAGATGTACACGGAGCATGTATTATGGAACATTTCAAGAATTTGAAATTTATCATGATTGTTATCCTTGATAAACTGTTTTTATTTTTTACGCGTTACATGTGGTGTTGATGCACCGTCTATGTGCATTATTTTGAGAATGTTCGTCTATATTACATCTTTGGTATATTATGAATATATATATATTAGAGTATCCTATAGTTTTGTATTTACTTAGTAACTGTGAGTAAGGTCCATAGTGATCTTATCTCTGTTTGAAAGGGCGAGGTGTACCTAATAGGCACTAACGCAATTAGCGTGTTACTATGATTGTAGTGTTGTTTGTCAGATATGAATGTGGTGATGTTTGTTAGAAATGATGTAACGGATGCAGTATATGTGGTGTACAGTGAACAAAATTTAAGCATTTATAATGCTTTTTTAGGATAAATGAAGAAACAAATTCTCATGCGGACAGTAATGCCGAACCATTTTTTTTTTGCATTCAATACCAGATGATTAAATTTGAGTTTTGTTTTAGAGGTTTTAAGTAGTTTTAAATTTTGCAAAGAGTAGCAAAATTTTGCCTAGCCGGATAGTATTGTAACAATTATGTTTTGAAACTTAAATATTTTATAAAAAAAAAGTATATCTGTCATTTTTGACTGTAAGGCTTAATGTGCTCCGTGTTGAAGAAATGTCAGTCTTCTTCCTTTTGGCGATGGCGAGGATGGATATAATTGCGACGGCTGACGTTATTTGCCATCGCCAAACTATAATTAAATAGTTTTTTTCTCTTCAGCCAAGAACCTACATATTCGTGTCACAATGCACGAAACAATATTTCATAAAAAAAGGAGCTCTACTCCTTTTAACTTTTTATTTTTGTTTCTATTAAACACTACGTTATTCAAATATATTGAATGTAAGGTATGAAGGACTATCAACACAATGAAGGAAAACAAACAATAATTATATATATAGAGGACTATCCAAGTTGCAGCCGGGAGTGTACCAGACAAGACTTCCTGCCCTCACCTTTTTACTAACCAATAATAAAAACTCCATTGTTGTTCTTGTACTATTTTACGTATGTCTTGGATTATTAATAAGGGAAAGACCCATTTAAATAAATGTATCCAAAAGTCTTAACTAAATCTCTTAAACACCTATGTGAACTCCTTTTACAGAATTTATAGAATCTTATAGAATAAAAATAAATTGTATCACTGTCCCCCCTCCCCAATGGGCCACCGGCTACTCACTATACTATAAGAATTAAATATTCAATAATAACAGTGCGCCGAACCTCGGAGAGAATGTTGAGCCCACGGTGCTGTGCCTGACTTCTCTCCAGTCGTGTGGGCCTGCGGCTACTTAGGAATAGGAAAATAAGGGGATTGGACACTATTAGTTAGAAGAGGCAGTGCCATGCTGCATAGGAAGGGAATTGGGTCGGCACGACCGGGGGAGAGGGGGGTGGGGTGGTTGATAGGAAAGCAACGCATTTGCGTAACAATCATGCGAATGTCTATGGTCGTCGGTTGTCATCAAAACCTCGTTTGCCCCCTTATTCCGGACCGGACCGGAGCTGCACTATTTTATGCGTACCTGCGTACAAGGCTGGATTGCAAAAAAAATGATTACGTACAATTAAGAATGCTTTACAATGACAGTTGAATATGGAATTGAATATCTTGTATCTAATCAAATGCAATCAAATATATTTCAAATAAAATGTAAAAATTTACAAAATTGACTAATGGATCCAAAGCTAAGCTAAGCTTGTATCTTTTGCCACTATAATATATATTTAAAATTCAGCGTACAGTATACATTATTTCACCTTGTAAGATCCTGGAAAAAATATTAAATTAACAATTATATACTCGTGACCACGGCTGGTGTAACCAGGTCGAAACGTCGAGAGTAAGTAAGCTGCTACTACTACTAAGTAAGCCAGTTCCTTATAATAAGGATTTTGAGTGTCGCGTTAAAACCCGTCAGATAACTACAAAGTGTGCAAACAAACGTGAGTCTCAAACAATTTAAAATATACTTATGGGCCAGTAAGGTGCTGGAGTGGAGGCCGCGTTTAAGAAAACGAAGTATTGGTTGAGAGGTGGGGAGACGATCTCCGTGCAGTAGCCGGTCCGGGGTGGATGCGATTAACAGGAAATCGGTCGTCTTGGCGTTCATTGAGAGAGGCCTGTGTCTAGTAGTGAACCGATTGGGGCTGGTAATGATGGCGATGATTATATAATTATTATATAAAATTGACAATAATAACATAATTGTAAGCTGGAATATTTAAAAATTATTAATTAGGATCGCCTCTGTGGTGTATGCGGGTGTCACCTGTTAAGACCGTTAGCCGCGTGGGGTCCTGGGTTCGATCCCCAGGTCGGGCAACTGTTATTAAATGTTTCTCAGATTATTCTGAGCACGCATTACATTGTCCGGGATTGGAATGTGCCCGAAGTGGCCAAAGGCTTGCCACCTATGACAACATAGGCCTCAGTACCTTGGCTACTCGTGGGTGTGCCAGTATATCTACTGGACTAACGAGTTATGGCTGTAGTAGCACACACAGAGGTAGGCCCTCTTCGGGGATAACAGGCGTGACGGTACTTTACTTTATTGATATATCCTTTATATATTTGACTAAAGGCATATTGCTGAGATCATAGCATGTTACCACAAAATCAAATAATCTTCTAGAAACGCAATAGTTTATTTACAAATTAATGTAGCGCGCATTATATAAATCGCTTAATACAAGATAAGACCCTTACTTTGCATCTTAAATGTGTTTTCCTCATCCCATACGAATCTGTAGGGGCAAAAGGAATCTTATATCACAAAAGTTTTGTTGAAACTATTTATTTTAACATGATTCAACTTTACCAAAAAAAAAATAAGACATTTTCTTTATAGAATAAGGGAGGCAAACGAGCAATCGGAGCCTTTTTTACGACTATGAACTACTAATAATTGCTATGCCGATGCGATGCCCTCCTTTCGCAGCCTCCCCCACCCCAATGGGCCACCGGCTACTCACAAACCGCACGAAACGCAACACTGAAGATGTCACCTTACGGTGGTATTAAAATTATTTTAAAATCTTAGAAGCTTATGGCAAATAGGAAATATTAACTATCCCGTCAACTTATTACATAAGATTTATTTATAAATTCGAAACAAAACATACCGATCAGCTACCGGTTTATCAAAACCGGTTTCATCTAGACTGAGAATAATTATTGTTCCAGCCATTTCCTTTCCAATCTTTACTATATCGCCTACACTATTATTGCAGTAGCTGGTACGGGATGGATGCGAGTAGCAGGAGATCGGCCGTGTTGGCGTTCACTCATAGAGCTCTACGTCCAGCAGTGGACCGATAAGGGCTGATAATGATGATGGTGATATTGTCTTATCTTATATCTTATCTATATGAATATTAGCGGAAGAGTTTATTTGAACATGGCATTCTCATGAATGCTATGATATGCTGCCATGATGTGCAAGCTTGTGTAAAGAGTTTACAAATCATAGTTTTATATATATATATATATATATACAGTAGCTATCACGACTGGGGAGGTACCTAACTCTCACATGATACCACCATAAAGTGCCACCTATGCTGTCGCAGGGTGTGTGAGTTTCCAGTGAACCATTAGAGGAATTTTAGGAAGGTTACTTTGTCACCAGAACCAGGCGAGCCCGTTTGTTCTGCTCGTGTGTGTATGTTCTACCCGTTCCCCACTTCGGCGAGCATATTCTTGAGTGCCGTCACGCCACCGGTGGCGGTTTCTGATCTCATCCAAGTCATTGTTATTTATCTGCGTGTTACTGTTTCACTGACTCTTACGAGAGATAAATTGTCCTCTTCACTTATGTGGAAACTCATCCGTATATAAAAAATGTTCCCATGGTCAACAGAAGACAGAATAATATTAAAAATATATTTTTCAGCACTGAACATCTGAAAACAAAATTTATTTGTAACTAAGTAATATCTTCTTATAAGTAACAGCGGCCCGCGACTTCACCCGCGTGGCGTGGTAAAACTTCAGTGCCATTTCAGTCGTATAGGTGTTGAAGTTTTGGAAATCCTTTTTTAGTGCTCACTTTGTTCTGAACTTTAAGTTGCAAGGTACAGTAGTTTCAGCTGTGCGTTGTCTGTCAGTCAGCCAATCATTCACTCAATAAAAGCACTCCCGTGTTTTATATTCCTCATACACATTTACTTCTTGACGCAACTAAGTAAGCGACGAAGCCGCATAACACCTTATATATAAAATTCACGTGTCACAATGTTAATAACCTTCCTACTCCGAAACGGCTTTAACGAATTATATCAAATTTTAAATGCATATTCTGATCGGCTACTATGTCTTCATGCCTCCTAGTGACAGAGGTCGTTCACCCAACCCAGCAAAATAACGTTTGTCTGGTCAGCTAACCTATCTATGTTAACAAAGAATCTCAAACCTGGCTTGGCTTAATTTAGAGATTACTTTTTATAGAGACACAAGCTCCAGTGAGTCTTGACTATCTTTTAAGATGTTTCGCATGAGGTTACTATTAGTAACTTTAGCTCGGTTTCGAAAGTAACTATTAATGTGGCAATAGATTACAGAACTCTCTACTACCACACAAACGCTTCTGGAAACATCTGCTCTTAGTGGGAACATGTTAAACCGAAACCCTTAACTTATTTGACGTATAAACGGCAATTAGACTGTAAAGAAAACCTGTGAGAAGAGTTTTACGTATGTTTAGTTTTTTTTTTTGAGCATTTTACGGCTACCCATGAACATTCACATTATTACTATGCTGATATGTTGCCCCCCCCCCTCAATGGGGCACCATGTACTATTGCAGCGGAATTAGGCCGACGCGACCCGGGAGGTACCTCCCGCGGTATCAAGTGACACCTACAGCGTCGCGTTTCACGCGGTTTGTGAGTAACCGATGGCAAGTTGGGGGGAGGCGAAAAGAGAGCAACACATCGGCATAGTAATTTTGCAGAAAGTCGTAGAAAGGCTACGATTTCTCTTTTTCCCCCTATAATATAAAAAAAAATACTAATCGGAATTTTTGTGGTTTTCATCCATGGATTCGCAAAGAAGATTTAAGTTTATGATTTGTTAAGGTAGTGATTATTCGGTACCTTTTATTCACGGGCAAATCCGGTGCGGTACGCTAGTAGAATTAAAATAGTTCATCTCCTGTTAAATTGTATTTAACGAGCAAACTGCCTCAGCGCTATCCGTGAATTAAGGGTGACAAATTATACACGAAAATATTCCTCGAATTGCTCCTTCCATGATCTGCGTAGAGCAGAATTGGATCAAAGATCATATGAACAGACAAAAAGGGAAGGAAGACGGGAAGATGGATTAAAGGGGGATCTGGGGACTTTGTTTAATAATTAGATCAATAATAACTTCATTGCAGACTCTAGTTTAAATTATTAACACTGATAAAATTATAAGTCGGTGCAATTTTGTCGACCTTACCGCTTTAAAGCGATATCTACCAGGCGACCAGCACGTTATGAAAGTAACTCATAAAATCTCTTGATTTTAGGCAGTGATGCCGATCGTTACAAATATAAAATTAGGCACAGTGTTTAGAGCGCAAATAAAAAAAAACCTAACCACAAAGGCTTAGTCAGGAGCTACGCCCCCGCCGACACCTTAGATCCTATCTAGTCATAGTTTTCTATATCTCTATATCCGCCAACAAACCAACTCGTACCCGATATTGGCTAACCGCTTATTGTCGGATACGTTCCGCTGTCTCCTTGCAGGACATCACGTTCTCACAAAAGGAGACCAACGCCGTCCAGGACTTATCGCTCTCGAGCATTGAATGGGCGATACTCGCTAGCGAGAGGTCCTTCTTTTTCTTGTCGCGGGGAAACGTATTTACGCGTCTTCACCGGCCCTGGGGGGGGGGGTCCAGTGGTGGGCGGCACGTGATAGTGCCAAATAGCCACAAAAACCACAGCGACTCTCATCAGTGAGGTTCCCATCCTCGCCCCTTGCCCCGTGTGCAAAAGGGCCACCTCCCGTTGCTCTTAGTTCTTATAAGAGGGGCACCGAGAGCGATTCCTCCTCCTGATCTTTAAGCCCCCTCTTCTTATAAGAGGGGTAAAAGGGGTGCAAAGACCCCCCCTCCACCGGTTCGCCTGGGTTCAACCCAGGCTAAAATGCCCCACCGCCACGACAAGGCTTGGACCATGGTGGGGACCGTAGAATATTCTGGCGCAATTTAACTCAGCCGTATTCAAGCTGGCTAATCGTTGACCCGCACAAAAGTGGGCCCTGTCTTTTGAAACGGCAATCCGTAATTAAATACAGTGATTTAGACAATCGGACTGAAACATTTATGTATATATATGTACTCACATAAAATATAAATTCCTGGGTTCTGGCCACATTACAAACAGCTCTATAAATGCCGGAAACATTAAAATCATGAACGGCGACAGGAAACATCCCATCTGAAATTATAATTTATCGACTATATTGTTGATGCTACATGATCGAAAGAGTATCACGTCATACTAGCGTTCCGAGTCATAGTGATGTTCCGAGTGGGTGGAGCCTGCTAGCGAGAGAACGTAACGTGTCGTCTCTTTCTCCCCATCGGGTGATATGATCTGTTAGATCAATTGAATAACAGTTATCCCGTAAAATTATATCCTACGTAAACCGTCAGCTTTATTTTATTACTTACACCCCCTTAGGTAATAAAATAAAACGGAGCCCATTGACGCGTATACATATTCATATAGAAGTTATGATTATCAGTTACCTAGAACAAGAACGTCTGTTTCTGTGTGACTTCAGAATTAAAAAAAACTTATAAAACTTTATTTTCTTTGTCATTACTAAAAAATATATATTCCTCAGCACATTGAGACTCTCATGTCATATATAATAATACTGATTTATTAGAATAATTTAATTGTAAGGGCGTGTTTTATAGGTAAATAGCGTCAACGCAAGTAACGCCGGTCTTATTAGCCGTAGTGTTGTGGTACATAGAATATGGCCACCCTCGATAAAAGAACTATTCAAAACAAAAACATTCAACAAACTCTTCAGCTCTATAATATTGAGTATGGATTAAACGAACAAATGAAATTCGCGCGCAGTGTGCGCAGAAGTGCACGCAGGTGTGCGTGTTAATTTCGCACTGTACACGCATCCGTTTAGCGTACCGCGTCTCGGTTTGTAGGCGCTTAAGTTTAAACGTAGCTTTAGTCAAGCGTATATTAATACTCACAAATTGTATCCATCTGTCAACATAAGGATAAGAGCTCGCTATAAGTGTTATGACAATAACATGACAAACGCGAAACAATCTCTCCCACATACCTCTGTTCCTGAAACAGTTTCAAGCATTGCAATTGTTCTTAAAATAATAATATTAATAATAATAATAAATTAGCGTAGCCATGTTGATTTCATCCCCCCCTATAGAGGGGTAGTTCACACGTGGTCGCTAAAGTTGGCCTTGCATTATCGTGGGGCCTGGATGAGCTCGTTGAGCTATCATGACTGGGGTGGTAAGGAAATAGTGGTAAACAGATGATAACCCTCCAATGTATAGATATATTAACGCGTCGAGTTTTTACGGTTCGTGCGTACGCGGTTGGAACTTGCGCTTCTATTGATATTTAGCGGGGGCTTAGCAGACATAGTGTGATTCTTTTCACGACTACCGAAACCCATGAACATCTACATAATTACTATGTCGATGGGTTGCCCTCCCTCCGCCCCCAATGATGGGCCACCGACTCACAAAACACGACACTGAAGATGTCCCTCTACGGGCGGTATTATGTGAGCGGGAGGTACCTCCCCGGTCGCGCCGGCCCAATTCCATTCTATAGGAGGATGTGTATCTATGCATGGCACTGCCTCCTCGTATGCAGCATGGCACTACCTCTTCCTAAATTTAATTTTATAGGTTATTAGGCTATAATAATATTATAGCTCACTTGCGATACTTCTTGCCGACGTAATGCCAGACGATTCTGAACGGCACCCAGAAGTGTACAGCGAACGTCACGCCGAGGGACAGTATTGTTAGACTCTGCAATATTGTGGGTAGACTGCAATTTAATAATAAATTATATTTAATAATACTTATTGAAAAAAGTACTACTACCGCCGTTTTAACCGAATCGGCCTCGGCGCCCATCTCTATGGAGACTATCCATATGCGCAGGACATTTTTGCTCTGACCCGTGACTCGAACCCAGGAGCAAAATGTAACATGCAAGTCATCACACGGTGAACTTAACTTTAATAATCTGTGAACTTATTGTTGATTACGGACGATAAAATTTTACGTGATAACGGTTTCCTAATTGATCTGTGAATACATCGCCTGATGGATTAAATGAGACACCTTGTGACACTCTCGATCGAATGCTCCGCCCATTCGGAACGTTACTATAACGTCACACTTTTTAATGCAGCTGGGATTACCGATTTACAAGAAGTTATCCCATCAATAATATTACCTGTGAAATTGTCACATTGCTTTATCCTAGCCCTGTGCTAGGGTGCTCCCCGGACTTATAGGTAGACCTAGTAGCTCAGGTTAAGTTCACTCTCCGTCTCTCTTTTTCATTCCTTTCTCTCCGCGTAATACGCATGCGAGATTAGATAGATAAAGATAGTAATGCATTCTCATTGCCGAGACCAACTCTTGTTGTGGATACGTAGAGGATGTGCAAGCATAGGATGATACACGGCCTCGTGAAAGCTGTAGCTTATACATTCAAACTGAAACTCACAGAGATTTCGCCAGCTGGTTCGTGATTGGAGACTGGCAATCTTCACCCCATGCCCAGTAGCCGAAGAAGCCGACGATCATCACGAACGGTACCACCACCGACATCGCTGGGAGGGTAAGAGATATTAACTTTAATTGAGTTACTCATATCTATAAATCCACAACAGTGCGATTTAAACGGCATATTTTACCGCGTATAACTGTACTGTGGGACCAGCAGCCTCCTTCGGTATTTCCAATCCGACGCGACTTCCCTAAGTGGTAAAGAAAATAGCATACCTATTTAATTACTTAAAGGCCAACAACGCGTCTGTAAGACTACTAGGCTAGCAAATATTTATAGGAGGTGGTAATCACTACCTCGTTTGCCCCCTATATCTTAATAAAATCTTAACACATCTCGATTACAGTGTACATAGAACTGTCGTCGATGACGTCAAGTCGACACTCTTGTATAGTTGCAGCGGGGCGAGCGCGGGGAGGTGAAGGGGACGTGGGAAGTTTTTTTTTTCGGAGGGACCTAATGCTGATTGGCGGCGCTTGTCCAGCCTTAACAATTCGAATGACTACGGAAGACTTTTTTGTCTTCTGGTTTAGGGAGACAAACCGGATTATTATTGTGGACGTTACCCTATGGTAATTATTATTGGGACCGAAAAAGGGGAAACGGTCCCCCTCCCCACACTAGTGGAACGGCGCGCGCACGATGCCGTTTAATTTGCGGTGTCGTGGATAAGGATAATTGAGCTCGTTTAATGTTTGGCTTATCTGAGGAGGCCGGCCTCCTCACCCCCCCTCTGACGGGAGGGGTTGATTTGCGCTACAAATCGACAAAAGCCGTGTTCTTGATTTATTTATTTTATTATAGCTCTCTACAGTCGCGTTATTTTATTTCTATAAATCTAAGCTCTCAAATTACGGATTCGAACCCGTGCTCGTTTCCGTGAGCGGTGTGTGAGTTTGTTATTTTGTCAGTCATATGTGTTTTAACTGTGTCACTATATGTGAGATTTCAACGCTCGACCAGTACGAGCGGTGTTCATTATATTGGTTCTAGCAGGAGAAAGTGCATTTACACACCATCCAGCCGACCCAAGGGAGCCTGAAGTGTGTGTCGGGCTCAGATCGTGAAGCGATAGCTACTACCGACTAAAACCTGCTATCCTTAGGTTGGCCCTATTGGCATTTTACTGCGGATGCGTGTCTGGGTGTGTTTTTGCTTGTGTGCAAGGGCGGACTTAGCAACTGCTATCGCGTCGTCGGCGTCGTGCAGTACGTGCTTTGGCTGACGATAACGGGAATCGGTTATTAACGTCGGGTCGTATTCCGACGCTGGAACGATTAATTTGTTTTTGTGATTAACAGCACAGTCAAAGAAATTTTGAGACAGCTCGTTGAAGTGTCCTTTTACCGATGTTAAGTGAAAGTCGCAATGTAGGTCGATGTCACGAATATACCACGGGCATCCAGTGGCCATGCGCAAGAATATATTCTGCATTTTCTGCAAACGTTCTGTTTGGGTCGGGGATATGTGCGCGAATGCTGCACTGCAGTACGACATGATCGGTGGTATGCATGTAGTGTACAAGGAGAGCTTATGCCTGTTCGCCATTTTGCTCTTCTTGTTAATAAGAGGATATAGTTTGAAAAGGACATGCTGTGCCTTTTTCAGAACGTCGTCTATGTGATTCTTGAAGCACATCGACCTATCGAGCGTAACGCCTAGATACTTTACCGTCTCTGCTCTAGGTATCTCCTTTCCGTAGAGCAGGATGGCGGGCATGTTCCCTCGTTTGTGGGAGGGCGGGGTTTGGGAGAAGAGTATGGTACAGTACAGTTTGAAGATGAGGCCTTGATGCCAGATCTTGTCAAACGCCTTTGCTACATCAAAGAAGACATGTCCTTTGAGTCCCGAGAGTACAGGATAGATGTGGCTGTCGCGGATTTTTCTCTCGTATCACGGTTTCTCTGGCACGCCTGGTGCGAGAATTATCCTTTCATAGATTTTTCCTAGCGAACTTATGAGACTTATGGGTCTGTAGCTAGTGGGCTCCGTCCGGGGTTTTCCCGGTTTGTGTATGCCAATCACTATGGTTTCTTTCCATGTGTCTGGGAAAGTGCACTGCGCCAGAAGGGCGTTTAAGATGCACACTGAGAGGTTTGTAATAACGGGCGGGAGCTGTTTCAGTGCTTTGTTGGTTACTCCGTCGGGCCCGGGGGCCCTCTTCGGATGAAGGCTCTTTATCTCTCATCTCATCATCATCGTCCGGCCGCACAGCCAGGCGGGCCGTTACTATATTATGTAACACTTCTATGTGGGAGGGGTCTGTGGGGAGGGAACTAGGAGTGCATTGACTCTCTAGTGTGTCGGCTAGGCACTCCGCCTTTTCGTCATCCTCTAGTGCAGGTAATCGGTTTGCGCGGTTTAGTGGTGGCATTTGTTCCACCGGTTCGGACTTCATAGTCCTGGCGAGAGGCCAGTAGGCCGTATGTGACGGGGATTGTTCGCTAACGAATTGATCCCACCTCCTGTTAATGAAGTTTGGTATAGCCTTTTTGACTTCTCTTTCGAGTTTACGGAGTGCTTTCCTGCACACTTCGCCTCCGTAGCGATCGTACAGGCTTTTCTCCGCATTTTTTCGACGGATAAGGTCCCTGACATCGTCAGAGAGAGCTAAACGGTCCTCTGGGACGGTGGTCTCTTGACGATTCTTCTATTTTACTTACCAATATGGCGGTGACTATGGATGAGGCCGCGACAGCAGCCTGGGGAGAGTCTATCTCGTCTGGGATATTTTCGAGTTCACTCGATTTGAAATTACCTAAGTTGTCTTATTTGTAGTCGATGACCTTTTTCCTTACTTTTGTATTGCTATTTGGTCTATTTTCTCCTATTTCTGTTAACATGGGTCTGTGGTCCGAGTGAAGCTCGTGTAACGTTTCAACCGTCTTGGTGGCGAGTGAAACGTTCTTAACCAATGCTATATCTATAGTACTCAGTGAACGTATATACCCATTATTGTTCGGGGAATAATGGGTTGGGGTATACGGAGCGTTGATGATGATGTTACGATCATCGACATATCTCTTAGGGACAGTCCCGTGACTGTTGTTGTATCTATTGCCCCAGGTCACGTGGAGGGCGTTGAAGTCTCCAGCTAGAATTATTGGCTCGTCGTTTAGATTTTCGAAAATAGCGTCCAGGTCGCTAACTAGAAGCGGCTTTGAACCTGACTGATATGCAGAGACTATGGTGATGGGCTGATGGCCCGTCATGCATAGCTTGCATAGGGAAACTTCTAGATTTTCTAGAGGGGGCGGGTCGAGTGGGACACAATGGAGGGACCTCTTGTAATAGATGGCTATACCCCCGAAACAGGTTCGGGTCATGTCGTTTCGAACAATATTATAGATACAAATACGCGGATTTGAGTTTCTAGCTTTAAGGAACGTTTCCTGCACTAGAAGGATGTCTACTTTATGTTCCGGGAGGAAGTCCCGCAACTCCTGGATGTTCGATCTGATGCCGTTTGCGTTAAACGACACCAGTCTTATTGAGTTGGGTTTCGTCCTTCCCGTTGTAGCCAATGGGAGGCTTTATTTCGTTAGGCGCTTTATCGTCTCGACCAGCGCTGCATGGTCAACCATGGCTTGGATCTCCTCCGCCATGGTGCCAAATTTAACCTTATGTGCAAACAGTTGCACCTCCACAGTATCGACTGACTTAATGAATTCTGCTAAGAATTCAAAATCGGCTACTATATCCTTAGCCCTGCTTCCCTGTGGGGGTACGTACTGTGGCTTTAGCGACATCAGTGAAGCGGGTGCCTGTGTCCCTGATCCCATATGAACGTGGGGCTTCGGGGCCCTCTGTGGCTGAGGGGGAGCGCGAAGAATGGCTTTTTGTGCCGTTTGGGGCCCCGCGACCTTTTGAGACCGGGACCACGCCTTAATGGCGGGTGGAGGGGCAGGGATAAAATCATCCTGCTTCTGTGCCTGGCGCTTGGGCGCCTGTGGTAGTTTCTGCGCCCTGGGCGGCGGCTTTGAGATGCCCTGGGGCTTGGGTACCCTCCTCTCGTAGAAGTTGGGAGCCTTCGGGCATCCTCTGTAGTTGGACGTGTGGCCAAATTATCCGCAAAGTACACACGCAGGGGGCTCGGTGGTGGATCTGTCCCTCAGACAGTCCGCCGTGCCGTGGTCTCCCAGGCACTTGGCGCACCTCGGGCGCCCTTGGCAATTTCGGGCTGAGGGGAAGTTCACATTTCAGCGAGGTCTATTTATATGACCGTGTTAGGATGCAAGCGAGGCTTGAGGTGTAGGGTGGCAGTCCTTCTCAGCCCTTTAAAAAACAGTACAGAGACCTTTATTATCGGACCTGAGCTTGTGCTGTGGAAGCGCAGAGAAGCCGGCCGAATACAGCTTATCGGATTGCAATGAGTGCACGTCTAGCTACGAGAGGTAACTTGACCCCTGCCTCTCCCGCAGATGGGAGAGATGCCTCGTGATTTGATCACATTTATAATATGCCAGACTAGGAGTCTCCCCACCCCTGACTCTGATGTCACTAGCAGCTCAAGTGCGATACCTAGAACGATTTTGGCACTGATATGAACGTTTGGCTCATGGAAGGGCTCATGACCAGGAGAGACCAGTTGTTATTGAAAGCTCCTTACTGTAGGCTATCAATGCTTACATTTCACTCTCAATTTATTTTATTTTATTTATTTTGGTAAGCCAACAGATTTTACAATACATTTACATTCAATTTCAAACAGTAGATATATTTAAAATAACTGAATTCAAATCCAGCAACAGGCTAACTCAGCATGCCTAGATGAATTATATATAACTATGTTAAGTTCTAAAAAAAGTAAGAACAAAAATACTGTGCTATAATTAATTACTGATTATGTGATACAACACAACAATAAAAATCAAAATTTTGCCATACATAAAAGAAACAACTAAATTATGTCCTACCAGTTAGTTTAAAACCCTATAACGCCTTTTTAAACGTAAGCTGACCGAAAAAATGTCAGGGTTGATCTCTTTAAACATCTGGTGGTATTCACGACAAGTTCTAATGAACACACTGTAGTTACCGATATTTGACTAAAACCAATTTGTTGAAAAAAGGTTGGAAATTGCAAAACTGTCTGGAACGAGGAACTCTAAATTATATTTTCTCAAACAACAAAGGACAGTCTAAAAAGTTTCTTAAAATCTTAAGAAGCAGTACTTGGTCAGCTATCCAACGACGTTCTTCCAGAGCATTTACATTACAATAACAAAATCTATCTGAATAGCTTTTGAGTAAAGGAAGCTGATTGGCGTGGACTGTTAATAAAAATAGGAAACGTTTTTGAACTCTTTCAATACGGTCAATGTGACACCTGTAGTGGGGGTTCCGGATATTACTGCAGTATTCAAGCGAACTGCGAACGAGTGCATTATATATTAAAGTGCATTCACATTCCTGAAAACTTTACAATTCCGCCAGATAAAACTTAACAATTTGTATGATTTACTGATAAGCGTGTCTACGTGGGGAATGAAACTCAGTTTGGTATCTAAAATCACTCCCAGATCCCGAATCTGACTGACTTCTATAAAATATTGTTATCTATATAGTACGAACTTTTTATAAAATTATGTTTCCGATGAAGTTTTATGTATTTACACTTATTAATGTTTAATGGAACTCTATGTATGTTTGTCCATTTTAGAACTTCATTGAGATCTTCTTGAAGTCGATGTGGGGCATCGATGTTTCTGATAATTATATACAAATATGAAGTCATCAGCAAACAGTAAGTGTTTATATTATCACCCAGATCATCTATAAATATCAAAAATAATATTGGGCCCAGCTGAGCTCCTTGAGAAACTCCTGATTTATCCTCGAAACTGAAAGACTCATGTCCACCAACTACAACTTTTCAGGGTCTAAAAGAAAAATATGACAATTTAACTTACGTGTCTTTTATACTCCTACATAGGGCCAGCGGTACGAAAAATATGAGGATTAGAAACGTGAGAAACAGTGACGGCTAAGAGTAACGCTTTACCACGTCGACGTTGATTACGTCTTTTTCATGAACCTTTCAATTCATTTCTTGTTCCTATCATGTTTGTTCATACAAGGAGCAAAGACACGTTTTTGGACATCGAAAGGTGCAATTGTTCCACTGTTCACATACCTCCTTTAAGTACAATGTATAAACCATTACCTTGAAAAACTAGATAGGCTAGTTTGAGTGTATTTTTAATAAAAAAAAATCATGTCTATTATACTATCTCGTATTTATTTCTATGAATAAGAGAACAATACATTATGTAAGGCTGGCGAGGTTGCGCAGGGCTTATTGTAGAACACAAGTGCGCAAACTCCAGTGCACTGAGGTTCCCTCTTACTATCTATTCCGATGGGATTGAAATCCCGCATGACTGTAGAAAAATTTGTTGAGTTTACCAGAGGAAACAATTACTATAAAATAAATTATATAAAGACCCATTAGGGGGGAGGGAGGAGGCATAAACGCATCGGCATAGTAATTATGTGGATATTTATGGGTATCGGTAGTCGTTAAAGGGCTCCGATTGCGCGCTTTCCCCCTATTCTTAACAAAAACATTCCAAGAGAAATCGTGTTTTTTGCCGTATTTAGGTTTTAAAGGGTAAAAAACGGAACCCTATTGATATGACTCCGTTATCCGGATTATTAAGGATATTCCAATAAAAACCTACTCACCCCAATGTCTCACCGCACTGAAGTACTGCGGGCGCTCCATGTGGTTTTCTATCGACAGCGAAATACCAGAACCGTCGATGCTGTACATACAAAAGCCGCAGAAGCTGATGAGCCCCTTGAAGCTCTTCCACGCGGGCCGCTCGGCGATGTCACGAGCTTGACTGATACTGTATATCATTGTGTAGACCACGCAGGACGCTGGAATTGCACGCGATGCTTGACAGATAGACTGTAGTCGTTGGTCACGACTTCATCCGCATTGATCCCGGACAAAACCACGAGAAAAGTTTGTATTCCTAAACCTGTGTTGTACTGGTACATGAGCGTGGGACGATCGGCCAACTCGGTTGGTAACGTGGCGGTTAGTCCGCCAGCGGCCTCGGGTTCGAATTCCGCCTAGGCCATGGATGTTTATATGTGTATTATACGTATCACTATAATATAAAAATCTTAAATTTATAAAAATATTTAAATATATTTCCTTGTCTAGTACATGTTGTTGCATATCTGTCAGGATGTTTCCATAGTCTGTATTGTGATGACAGCTAGGAAAGCTGATGCCCGTGTTAGACACATACAATATCCAGTACGGCCCCGAAGTCCATGAGAAGGGGACATCTTGGGTGTGTACATCAGTGATCATACACGTAACACCGAGTATTAAGCCGGATTCGATCCTAGAGTCCATCTTTTAGAATGGTCACAATATATAACACCTGTAACACAAGTCTTTACGGTACTTAGCACAGGGCTGGACTAACGTGGTGTGATAAGTCCACATATATTATTTATTTATATTTATTTTATAAGCAACATTCCCGAGTTTCTTCAAAACCTTGTGAGTGAATTTCGATGGCCTGATGAGGTGAAAGTCGTCGGTAGTCACCAAAATATTCCAAATACCCATTTGGCCCGTTAAGCCATAAGAAAATGACAAGTAAGTTAAATTGAAATTAACAACGCCTGACAAAATAATATAAAGTTACCAATAAATATATCAGCCACTATACAGAGAGGCGCCAAGTATTTAATACTCCGTATTGAACAAAAAGCCAATAGCACCACAGTGATTAATATTATATAAATCCTGATTGAAAAGTCCCACTCCAGCACTGGATCGAAAATATTTTCCAAAACCTGAAAAAAGTTTAACTTTACGTTAGCCTTTAGCTTTGTCCCGTCATTTCACACGTATCAGTATAGATTCTTTCATGCCGCAAGTGTTAACTACCTCGCAGTCCTGTGGTGAGCATTTTCAACATATTGGCACAATGTCGGACACAAACAGCTATTGGGATTTTTCAATTCCATATTACAGTCCGAAGCCAGAGCGTTGGCGTTGGTGGTTGGTGGTGGTCTTGGAGTGCGGTCAGTCATGCGCCAGATTTATCTCCAGTCGGGCCGGATTGCCGTCTCATCGAAATAGGAGAACGAGAGAACAGGGTATGCGCTTGTACCTGCACACACACTTGTGCACTATAATATGTCCTGCGCAGTTGGCTCGTCACAACAGAGAAGGTCGCCGTGGCCGAAATACGATTAGAACTACCTTATTACGGTAGTGATCGTGCCAAAGTTCCAATGCAGACGGTTTGCGACTAGCCGGTGGCCTATTGGAAGCTGAGTAGGAAAGAAGGGCAACGCATCTGCATGACAACAACAACGTGGATGTCCTTGAGCGTCGGTAGTTTTCAAAGGAGCCCTTTGAGGACTGCCGACGACCAAATATTAGGGACACATTAATAGAATTACTTAGAATATAATAGAAGTATAATTATTTGCTCCCACTGAACAGTGACAAACATTTCATCGTCAACCAGATGACGTCCACTGCTGGACATAGGCCTCCCCGATAGAGCGCCACAGGTCATGATCACGAGCCACTTGCATCAGATAAAGAAAACAAAAAAACAAAATTTTTCGCCCTTACACTTTAAAAATACAAAATTTCAACTCCCTTTTTCTCCTATAAAATTTTCAATAATCTTTTGTGTATTTTACATGGACACGATAAGACTTATAGATTAAATCTAAAAATAAAATGTACGTACACACAACAACTTCATTGTGTGCGCAAAGAAAACCTATTTCATGTTTCACAATAATTGCCGTTCCATACCAGTGATCATACAATTATCTATGGGCCGCTGTCCAGTTTCTAAATTCCTATTTTGAGCCTCAATCGTTGCCAATTGTGATGTAGTCTTTTGTCTCAACGCTGCTACGTCCTTCAATAATCCGCTCAGACTAATTAATATCCATGTTAAAAAAAATCGTGGGTGTTCTAGTATATTCATGTTAATTTCCAATAGTTATATCGATAAACAGGAATAAAAACAGAGAGATATGTCTGAGTGATAGATAAACCGCGACGAGAAAAACTTGAATATTCTATATTTAAGATGGCGGCTGTAAGTCTTGTGAAAAATGTCATTTCTGACAACTGGTGGATATTTTTTGTATTATCACAGTTCAAATAAGGCTTTGATCTCAACGTTATAAATAAAGCTGATATACAACACAATTGCAGTCAGCGTTTCATAAGTATTGAGGTCAGTGACTTATACCTTATACTACAAAATTCACTTACCTTCTTCAAACTAGCTGCCATCATGAGTTGAAAAATACAGCAGTTCCCATTAAATATAGCAAACAAAAGTGTTTCCAATATGTACCTGAGGAAAAATGTAGTTGATAACGATGTCAAAGCGTCGACTGACTCGAGGTCTAGTGGTGTTCAACCGCAGATTATGAGGGAGGCATTGGGGAGGATTCAGTCCCGGGTTGGACCAAATAAGTGTTTTTATTTCCATTTCGAATAACAAACGAAGTCGGGAAGACGCGCAAGCGGTGTTGCACTCCCGTGCCTCGGAGAGCACGCTAACCCGATAGCCCTGCGTCTAGTATCTCCCCGGTCACGTCGCACTGATTCTTCAAGTTACTTTACATACTAAATATCTCACCAGTCAGTCCCCACCATGGTTCAAGCCTTGTCGTGGCGATGGGGCTTAGTAGCCTGGGGTGAACCCAGGCGAGGCCAATTGAACCGAGGGGGACCTTTGCACCCCTCTCATAAGAAGAGGGCACTTATACATCACGAGGAGGAGTCACTCTCGGTACCTCTACCTCGGACCTAAGAGCAACAGGAGGTGGTGCTTTTGCGCACGGAGCAAGGGGCGAGGATGGGAACCTCAACCCATTGCACTGTCCCAAGGTCAGGCGGGTTGTCCTGTAGTGCTGGGCAACCCCATCTGTGGAGGTGGAGTTGGTCCCTTAGGGGGCGGACTAGCCGTCCAGGTGCCCTGATGATTGTTGTTCTTGGGCATCTCACCAAGGGCGGCACTGATGGCACTCGCAGTGGTTTTTGTGGGTATTCGGCACTATCATGTGCCGCGAGTCCCACACACCACTGGACCCCACCCAGGGCCGGAAAAGCCGCGTAAATGCGTTTCCCGTGTCATTAAAAAAATGTCAGCCCGTATAATGTACCCATAGTGCTATCAAGACACTCTAAAATTATTAAACACCTTCTGATGTAGTGGGATAAGAATCGTCTAAGCGTCATGGCCAGGATAGCCAACATAGCTCAGAAAATCAGCAACCTGAAGTAACAATAGACAGGCCACATTGCTCGCAGAACCGATAACCACTGGGGAAGAAAGATTCTCCAGTGGCAGAGTCGTACCGGGAGACGGCAGTGTTGGACAGCCTCCTGCCCGAACAACTGACAACTTCGTTAAGGTGTCGTGGAGCTGCTTGACGCAGGTGGCTCGTGACCGTGACCTATAGGGGAGACCTATGTCCAAGATTGGAAGTCGTACGGCTGATAATGTGTTGATGATGATGGCGGAACTTCATGTCATGAGCTTTATTTATCAACACTACAACAAAGTCTTTGTTTGTCCGTAGTATTGAAGTGACAATGGAAATATTAACGCCGTCAGCATTCCGACGAAGAAAGTTCAATTTTACCTCAACGCTTTACTGAACGCCCTCAGACTTTTGATAGGACCTGTGGCGATGACCGCTTCTATTAGATCTGGGTACGATAGTCTCGGTACTCGTAACCTGTTGTACATCTTCTGAGCTGATCGAACCAACATCTGAGGGAGAGAAGTCATTTGATTTTTCACACTACAAGACCAGCTTAGGTAAGCTGACTTACCTTGCCATGTTCTAGCCGTGTCGTAGTGGTGGAGCTCAGTAGCCTGGGGTGAACCCAAACACATTGGGCGACGTTAAATAAACCGAGATGACTTCATTTTGTAACCTTTCTTTAAGAGGAGGGGACTTAAGAGTAGGAGGAAGAGGCGGTATATTTACATCTTTTATAAGAAGACAGCTATTCTTTCTCTTTCGTCACCACTGAGAGAGAGAGAGAGAGAGAGATATTTGTGCAAGGGACGGGGAGGGAACCTTACTCTACTGTCCCAAATTTGACGGGGTTTTCCTGTAGTGTGGGACAACCCCTTCATGAAGGCGGTATCGGTCCATTACGGTTCTGACTGGCCGACGAGGTGCCCTGATGATTTACTGTTCCGGAGAACCTTACCAATGGCGGCACTGATGGCACCCGCGGTAGTTTCAGTGGGCACTCGGCACTATGATGTGCCGAGCTCCACACACCACTGGATCCATGTGGAGGATGGTACGAAAATGTGTTTCCCCGCGTCTCAAAAAAGTAAAAATAATGTGAGCTCACCAATGTGCTCCATTATCCTAGTAAACTTTCACGAATTATTCTACTCTAAAAGTGATCTAACGATGAGATGTTGTTGTTGTTTTGGATGAATGATTATTTCTACATACCCACATACAATGTGACACTATGACGCCAAGCACAACATTCGCCGCGAGGGAAGTCCATATACCACCTTGCTTATAGCCGTCGTGGATGCCCATTACTCCAACTCCCAGGCAGCCTTTGATGAGATGCGCAGTGGACTCGGTCAAGCTTTGTTGACAATTATTCAATATTTTAATGCAATATTAATATGATTATATTGATTGTAGTTATTATATGTAAACGTCTAATTTGTTTGTGCTAACTTTTGCCAAGATTATTTTATTATTTTGAACAATAAAATGTTACCAGAAAGATATTGCTACTTAAGCAATAAGGACGCATTTTATGTACATAAAGTTTAAAAGAATGCTTGTCTTGTAAAATTATTTTTCTGTTAATTATATTGTTTTGCGCAATAAAAATCATTCATTCACTCATTCATTATCATATAAAAAGTTCTCACATAAAAATAAAGTCAGGTCTCTTTGTATTTTCTACAAAACGGGTTTTCATGCGGTTTCCACCCATGGAGAGAGCGATTCCCGAGAGAGGTGTAAGCGTATAACTTGGCTCCTGCTATTTACGAGCAAAGCCGGGGCGGGTCGAAAAACATTACATAAAACACACAGTATAAAAGAAAATCACCTGCAGCTATATAAAGACGATATTTTGAGCGTAGCTTTGAAATCACTTAACGGATTTTAATGTAATATTAAATCGTGCGCATAAGGATGAATTTACGGAAAAAAAACCAAGATTGTTGTTATTGTATTACAGTTCTGTATGGAATCGTGTATCTTGTACTGTTGCAAAACAGGGGTTTCAACTGATAGTATTAAGTAATGTTATAAATTTGAACACCCGATTTCCGACTGTTTAAAATACATTTCATTGTGCCCGGTGTCACTCATGTCTTCAAAACGAATCTAACGTTACCCCATACCTTAAAATCCATCATGACTTTCTGGCTATAGTAGTGAATTTAGAAGTCTACATATTTTAGAATACATACATACTTAGTTAGTCTGGGCATAAATACTGTTACAATAAAAAATAAAAAAGGTTGCATTTGAATTTGGAATCTGTCATTTTCATACGATTGTTCATTGTGTTTTCACATTTTGGCGCCAATTCATTGTACAATATCTTGCGATACTAAAATGGAGTGGAGTGATAAAGAAATCAAAGTCGTTGTGATTGCATTACACAAAGTAGATATGGAGCTATATTCAATTTTTAAAACTCTCTACTAGGTTTTACTCAGATGTTTGTGTAGCGGGCTATTAATAGGTACACTGAAACTACCTCTGTTTGTGACAGAGAAAGGTCTGGCCGTCCACGTAGAGTTAGTACGAATAAGAGACGTACTGTTTATATCTTAACTAATAAATTAAAAATTAATAGGGTTGTAAAATTGGAACAACCACTGAAGCGGTACAATAAAAGCAAAGGGAGGTCACAAAAATATTTTGTTTACGGTTGAGATATTTTTTGCAACTGAGCATCATTTTAACAAACAACGTGACCGTGCTTTGAGCACACAGGAAGCTTCTCAATTAGTCGACAGAGTGAAACGTGGGCATTGTCCGACTTCAGTGAAGGTTTGGTGGTGTGTAAGCTATGATTCTTCATAGCTGGCACACCACCAAATAGTGACAAGGCTAACTTCTGTGACTGAACCATATTTTTGTGAAAAATGTTTCAAAACATTGGCACAAGTGTATCAAGATACTATTCCTGAGAAGGCAGCTAAGCCTCTTAATAACGCAATGTTCAATAACTAAGTATGGTTCCTCCAGCAAGACCTGGCACCAGATCGTGAAGCTCCATCCATCCAATCTTAATTTTAAAAAAAAAGCGCTCTGTACTCCATCGGAGCTGAAGACTACCCTTCATCTAGTCACGTCCTCGATCGCCATGATAATTTCCGAGTCCCTTACACAATCCATATGATTGGCAGTGACGGGTTTCCCCATGGAAAGAGTGCGTGCTTCTATTGATAACTGGCGTCATCGTTTATAGGGCAGTATCGCAGCCAGTGGAGACCACTTCTAATAAGCTTTTTATATTATTAAGTATTTCATATTTGTGCTAGAAACACACAGTTTTTGTTGTTGTTTGTTACAACATTTATGGCAAAACTAGGCACATACGCTCGAAATACAATACCGTCCTTCGGACAAATTTGCTTAACCATTAACTAGGGACATGGTGAATTTATTACATAATGTGGTATACAAAGTCTAACAGGCTACAATTTTCTATTGAAATATAAAATTGAATTTTTTATTACACTTATATAAATAATATGGCCAAAGCAATTTACTTAAATTATAATCAAGAACGCGTAAAAACAATACAAATATCATCTACTCAATTTGCCATAAATTATTGGCAATTTATGGGAACTTTGCAAATATTGCAATAGTCAAAAAACAAGAACAATGTCATTCTGTTGTGTTTAGGCGGGCATATATTGCATGCTCTTCGATTGGCTTCACTAATTTCAGGAATGTGAATAACTTCTTCAGTCAAATCGTCGCCCCGTACTCGCTGCATCTCTAGCCCAAACACACCTGTTAATTGACGACGCGTAGCACGTCTTTCCTTTCAGGGTAGCACTGGTGACAAGGCTAACCGCTTAAGTAAATCTCTTTTATTTGTAATTTTGTGCTGATGCATAATATATAATATATAAGCATTCATCTCAATTACACAATAGTCATCATAGCCATTGCCTTCTTCGGCGGCTGCTGAAATAAATGGAGCATCTGCTATAACTTCTGTTGTAATGGTCTGTCTCTCATCAGTGCTGCTATCCACTTCCGGAACGTTCTGCTCCATATCGTCATCTTGATCGCTTTCACGAAGGTGTAATAATTCACCATCCGTAACCAAAACCTCATCAACGCCACCTTCACTGTGAGATTTGTCTGAAGCCAGCGTGAAAACATTAAACTGCTCTTTAAACGATGGACTATCTCCTCGTGATTATTTATACTTTGATAAGTAGCTCGCCTTGTGAGCTGGTGTTGACATTTACTAACGTATTCTGCTCTTTTGCACCAAAACAATGAAATAGTTAAAATATATATAT
>JAFELO010000514.1:719600-739984 GCA_017140195.1 Eumaeus atala
TGCGTGTGCGTGTGCGTGTGCGTGCGCGTGCGTGTGCGTGTGCGTGTGCGTGTGCGTGTGCGTGTGCGTGTGCGTGTGCGTGTGTGTGTGTGTGTGTGTGTGTGTGTGTGGTATTGCGCTCCTACATTATTATCCCTACAATACATTTAGGGGAATTAAAGAAATGTAAAGAAAAAAGTCGAAGAGTTTTTTGTAGATATTTGAAGATAATTTTAAATTGCATGTTAAATATATTTTCAAGCGGGTTATGTAGATTTTTTAGGATCGCAGTGCACATCTTCATGCCTGCATCGGCCCTGGGTGTGGTAAATCCACCGTCCGTCCGTCCTGGGTATGTACAAAAAGAAAAAAAAATTGTAGCATTATACCAATAAGCTTAGCTTTTGGGGGCATTAGACGACGTCCGGCTGATGAAGATGATGATACCAATAAACGAAGATGTAATCGATTGAAAAAAAAATATTATCGATAACCAATGTTCAACAATAGTTCTACCCCGCGGTTCCAACCCGCGCAGTTCTGATTCCATGCAATAGCGGTATGAAATTTTGAAAATTCTATAGTAATTCTCACACATATAATTACGAAAATAATTTCTGAACACTGTCCCCCCGAGCTCTGTGACACCAGATTGTTATGTCTTAAAAGATTCACCTTAGAATAATAACGCAATTCTATGAAATTGGCAAAAATATTTTTAGCACAATATACCTTATCTCGTAACTCCATTTTCGTTGTGTGAATTCTTCACACAGGCATTACAAAATTAGCATCTTTTAAGAAATATTCACTAGATATTGTTTGTGTTATTGATAAATCAACTACTCAAACAAAACATTTCTGGTTTTAGATTGCTGGTAAAATTGAAAATTTTATGTACAATGAATTGTGTTCATCGAATTTTTATTTCACAATGACAGTTGTATTTTTTTTTAATTTATCAATCTGAAACGGCAACGGAAACGTAAAGCATTCTGCAAAATGTTATATTTATAATTGAATATTTAGTAAGAGGTAGTGCCATGCTGTCATTATCGTCATCATCATCATCGGGCGGACGACGTCCACTGCTGAACATAGGCCTCTCGCATATTACTTTATTCCCGGCACGATCAGGTAGATAAATCTCGCCCACACGGGCGTAAAGTGATAACTAAACGATTCATGCGGTTTATGGTAGCCGGTGGCTCATTGGGAGGGAGGATGGAAGGACTACGCATTCGCATAACTATTATACGGATGATGGTAAGGCTCCGATTTCTAGTTTGTCACCCTATAAATGAAATGAATAGTTTCTATTCTATTCGAAAGCAGTAAATTCATGAATTATATATTTTATTAAGTTGTATAATGATTCGGGGCGTAAGGTATTGAAGGAATAAGTGCTAACCTGCCAAGTTCCATTTCACCCATTCAACATTTCACATATAAGGAAATTTGACCATGATTTTTGAGGTAGAGAGAAAAATTCCCCAACTATGATTCAAGGTTTATCGTGTTGATGGGGCTCAGTCAACTGGGGCGAGGGCCGCACTATGCCCTAATAAGAAGAAGCGACTAAAGAGCATGAAGTGTTTGTACAATCTTTGTACATCAGATACCTTAGCTCTCTGTCTTATGACTTCGTTACGAATTCTACCGGAGAGACTAACACCCAACAGCACGTTCAATAGCCCGCTGAGCTACCGCAGACTTGCGGACCAGTCCTAAATTAGGAGGCCATGTTTCGGGTCTGTAGATGAAGACCTAAGGAAAACGCAGAACTTTTGTCTTCAAGTTCTGCGGTTTAGGTGACGTGAGAATGTGATGTGTGATTATTAGTAGTATAATAATTAGAATCATCTCTCTGAAATACTCGAATATCTTTAATTCGATACCCATCTTGTACCATCCGAAAAAAAATCTCTATACACAGTGGCGTTGTGCAGCCGTGATTTTATCATAAATAAACACTTCGTCTTGGATTCGTACGGACGTTTCACAAAATATAACAAAAAAAAAACATTTATTTAAATAAATATGAAATCATAAATTTTACGTTCGCCTCGTAAATGTTACGCGTTACCAAGACAACAAATTAAACTTATGACAGAACAACAACAGTCAAGACAAGTAGTTATCATTAATTTCTGTAGCTCTATAAGGATTAACTTTGATATTTTTTTCACACCTTCGGTAGCCTAATTGGTGTTTCCATAATGTGCAAAACGTTTTATAAAATGTTATACAGACTATTTACAAAAGACATACAGTGCGATTGTAATGGCTTGTAAAAATTTAGGCTTTGTTCTTTGAGCATGTAAATCCTTTAAAGACATAACAATACTTAGGGTTGTTTATTTTGCGTACGTGAGAAATATTCTGGAATACGCTAGCTCCGTTTGGAGTCCACAGTATATTATTTACGAAAGCCGTCTAGAACGTATTCAAAAAATAATATTTTCTCACTTGAACTACCGTAGTGGCAAAGAACTTAAGACATACGAAGATTACTGTGCGGAATATAAACTTCTGTCTATGTAACAGAGGCGCACTTTGTTGGATATGGATTTGCTGCACGGCATAGTCAGTAGTAGAATGGACTGCCCATCTCAGCACCGGTACCGCACTCGCAACACGTCCTTCTTTGACGGTCCGTCTCACCACACGAAATATGCACAAAACTCGACTCTGCCACACGAACAACACATACATATAACAGGAGTTTCAGTGATGTAGTCCTATTCGCAAGTACTAAGCGTCAATTTAAAAGTGAAATAATAAAAATATTAAAATCAACAAATATATCAATCAATTGGTATATAAGTTAAACCGTAATCATACCATAATTCTTATATATATATATATATATATATATATATATATATATAATAATTAGTAAATAATTATGTATTGGCACCGACACTTATCAAGGTTCTTTCGATTCATGGGACCCTAGTGCTCGACATGTACACAAGACTATGTAGTAGGGCTCTAAACACATAAGGACAGAAGCACACATACGCACACACACACACACACACACACACACGCACACAGCACGCATGCCCACACACGCATTCACGTTATTATAAAAGTTGTTTTCTTCTTAATTTGTTGTACTAAGCATACTATTTGTATTCTCATACTTCTCTGATAATCAACATAAAACTCGCTTGCGTAAAGTAGTTTTTAAACGCTGCACATTAAGTAAAAATAGCTCTGTTGCAAATAATAGTGGTCTATTCATATAAATATTTTATGGTATTTTATGGTATTTTTTTATACAACAACTAATGAAAATGTCTCAGTTAAATAAATAAACCTGTAATTGGCCATACAATCAGCCCTGTGTTAGTTGTTAATTATAATATTTTACTCGTTGTTGGTTTATTAATAAATGAAATAAAATTAAAAGTGACATAACTTTTCGGTCGAGTAGATACGGAGCCTTTTTTTTTTTGTTGACGCGGGGAAACGCATTTACGCGCCTTCACCGGCCCTGGGTGGGGTCCAGTGGTGTGTGGGACTCGCGGCACATGATAGTGCCGAATACCTGCAAAAACCACCACGAGTGCCACCAGTGCCGCCCTTGGTGAGGTGCCCCGGAACAACAATCATCAGAGCACCTCGACGGCTAGTCAGCCCCCTAAGGGACCAACTCCACCTCCACAGATGGGGTTGTCCAGCACTACAGGACAACCCCACTGACTTGGAGACAGTGCAATGGGGTGAGGTTTCCATCCTCACCCCTTGCCCCGTGCGCTAAAGCGCCACCTCCTGTTGCTCGTAGGTCCCCTCTTCTTATAAGAGGGGTACCGAGACCGATTCCTCTTCCTAATCTTTAAGCCACCTCTTCTTATAAGAGGGGTGCAAAGATCCCCCTCGGTTCAATAGGCTTCGCCTGGGTTCACCCCAGGCAACTAAGCCCCTCCACAACGACAAGGCTTGAACCATGGTGGGGAGATACGGAGCCTATTCGATGCAACATGATTCGAGCCAACAAGCAAACAATCAAATGTTTCCTATTAACAATATTATTCATAAATTCATATAACAGATTAACGTAAAGACATGTAAAATATATTCCGATAATGACATAGAATAGAATAGAATCAACTTTTATTTAGGTTAATTAATATATACACAATGTTACATATTTCTACATATAATTACATTCAGGGCAGCAAGTAAATAAAAACGCTCATTACACAAAACCAAAAGTAAAATTAAACGGTAAAACAAACAGAAGTAATGAGAAAATACATTTCAATATTAATAAATACGATACATGATTATGTATGGGAAATGCACAACAGTGTAACTAACCCCTAAAATTGTAACCACTAAGTCTGATGATTGTGGTATCACCCGCGTGAGAAAGCCATAACTCTCATTTTACGTGGGACCACGTAAAATGAGAGTCGTGGTGTTCCTGTGTAAATAAGTATACAAATATAAATATCTCGTTTTGTAAAGGTAAATGGTAAAAATATTCAATCTCTTTGTGATTATTGGAAATGAACTTGTAGCGAGATCTGTTGTCCCACACGGCAAAGATGTTATCAGGACGGATTTTAGATAGAAATATTACATTATTGATGAAATATGATACTAATATCATTTAAACAATTCGTACCACATCAGTAAATACAGAAAGACAACTTTGACGCGGAGGCACAAAGATAGTGTCCGCTGTGACGCTGTGCGGCACAGCACTGGTTTGCAGTCTATCCCTTAAATAAACTGCTTACATTTATGCACAAAACAAACATGAGCTTAATATAATATAATATCTAAATAAAAATATATATTTACATTTAAATCAGTTTGTTTATGTCATATTTATATTATCTATATCTTATAAATAGAATTCTCGTATCACAATGTTAGTGACCTTACCTTATCTTTCTTAATGTTTACACGTTACAATGACAACAAATTCAATTTGTGACAGAAGAACGTCTGCTGTAACAGCTAGTCTTATATATATAAATATCGTGTCACAATGTTAGTTACCTTACACCCCCAAAACGGTTTTACCGATTTTTATCAAATTTTACATGCATATTCAGGTCTGAGAAACGGCTACTGCCTATTTTTCATACCCCTTCTGATGGTAGTGGTTAGGTTTGTTTACCCAACCCGGCAAAGCGACGTTGCCTGGGCTAGGAATATATAAAACTCTTCCGTTACTAAGTGGCAGATTGACCGACTAACAAACGAAGCAAAGAAGAAACTAAAATCTGAAATTTGATACAGAGATGTGTGAGCACTAACAAAGGATTTTTAGGAATCCAAGGGGGCGAAGTTTATAATCGGAGCCTTCTTACAACTACCAGATGGTCACAGCTGTTCACATAATTACGACGCTGATGCGTTGCACTCCTTTCTTCCATCTCTCGAATGAGTCACCGGCTAGTCACAATCCGCTCGCAACACTGAAGATGTCACTTTACGGCGGTATCATGTGAACGAGAGGTACCTCTGAGGTCTTGTCGGTAGAATTCCACTACAGTACACACATCATGGCACTACCTCTTACTTAAAGATATATAAAACTAGAATCGCCCTGCGGTTTCACAAGCGGTCCTTTTAGAAAGAGAGAAAGAGATTCATGGTATGTAGCTTTCATCGATTAATGGAGTATTCCACACAAATATATTTTGAAAACGGGCCAGTGTTTTCTGAGATTAGCGTGCTCAATCAAACAAACAGATTTATATCATTAGTATAGAAGAACGACTGACTGATTTTCCAATATCTAACAACAATCCGGAGTCAGAAATTTGGCAATGTTACACCCCCGTGCCTCGGAGGGGACGCTAAGCCGTCAATCCTCCGTCTGCTTCCTCATCAGTCGTGTAGGGCTGCCGTCGCAATGGAATAGGAGAATGAGGGAACAGCTACACACTTGTGCACAATGAATTGTCGGCTTAGTCTTAAGATTGCCTACGTGACCGAAATTCAGCTAGGACGACATTATTATTGACACAGAAGCATAGATAGATACGTTTATTAATAATATTTATTTGCAATAACATCAATAATTATTCTTGTTTTTATCATAGCATTCGTTACAATGTATCGGTCTACCAGGCTCCATCGTGTAACCCTTGGTGCTCATGGGACAGTTGTCCCGCTGGCCACACTCGGTGTCGTTCTCTTCGCATGGATCACAGTAGTCGTCCTGTGGTGGGGGGGTTGGTTTGTCATCGCACTCGTATTTTTTATCGCAGTCATCCACGCAGTCGCCGGTGGTGCATTTATCTTCGCACTCATCCCTCTTGTTGCAGTTTAAGCTCTGGGAGTAACGTAATAGGGTCTTCATTATTGGCAAGTGGGGGCTCTTCTCCTCGAGCAGTTTAGGAAGACTCTGCGCCACCGGCGCTTCAGCCTGGAGAAAAGGGAAAGAAAAGTGTTAAAGGTGTTTAGGAGTCTCCTAGATGAGTGAATTATATTTCAAACAGATCTTTTTTTTGTAGTATAAGGGGACAAACGAGCAATAGGAGCCTTTCAGCGACTACCGACATCCATGAACATGAGCATAATTATGCCGATGTTCTGCACTCCTTTTCACCTCACCCCCCTAAATGGGCTACTCACAAACCACATGAAACGCGACATGCGAAACGACCAGTGTTATTGGGATTATTCAATTTCTAATAACAATGCGATGTCAGCAAGTTGGCAGTGTGCGTGGGTGTACCCACGTGCATTGGACAGCACGATAAGCCCTCAGTGCTGTGCCTGATGTCTCTATGGTTGTGTTCTACTGTCCTTCCATCTGAATACGAGAATGAGGGAATACGGAACTCCCTATTAAGTAAACTTACTTGTGTCTGCACAAACACTTGTGCACTATAATGTGTTCAGCTCAGGTGGCTTTTTCTCAATAGAGATGGACGCTGTAGCCGGAATTCGGCTATCGGAGCTTTTCAAAGCATTACTCAACACTCGTGTAGACGTGCGGACGTTTCGTGCGGTTTATGAGGAGCCGATAGACCAAGGGATGTGGTGAACACTCCTTGGGCCGCCGGCTACTCACTAAGCAGGAATTCCGATAACACACTCCAGTCGTGCCTATTTGTATCAATTACTCAGTTTTGTTCTATCGATACATAAGAACCGAAATAATTTTCAATATACTCTGACCTTTTGCTTCGCTTGTAACAAAGCGATTAATTGGGATATCAATTTAGATTTCTCTGAAATTTTTTCGGTCACCGCTCTTGGCCTGTGGTGGTTGTGATGGTGGTGGTGTGGCGGTAGAGAATAATGTTTGTTGTGTAATTTCTCCAGAATACCATCCCCTAGTATCACGACCAACGGCTGCTGTCGATCTAGCCTTGATGCTGATGAGCCCCGATGTAGTAACTGCGGTGGCTCCGACTTGACGGGTGAGGCCACGTTCGCATCCTCAGCAATGCTACGAAGGATGTTAACTATATCATCTCCGGCGACTATTTGATATGTGCTCTGTGAAGAAAGTTTACAGTTTCGTTATCCTTTTTTATATAATTGGGGGAAAAATGAACAACTGCTGCTACACAGCCACCCACGTTACTTAAAAACACGATGTCGTAAAAGCGGACAATCAAATCAAGTATTTTTATTTTTTCTGTAATAATTATACTATGGAAGCGAAAAGTAGCCCAATCCATGCTATCCATGTAATCCAGAATATGTAATATTTAAAAATTACACTGATAAATTTAATGTCCAATTAAATTTATTTTCATCTTTTCAATACATTGTTTGATATTTTTGACGTCCTTTTCATTTTTTTGTTGAAATTTAATTTACTTACACATTCTTCACCAATTTCGGTTTTGAAAAAAAAATCCTGAAGTTTCTACATGAGATATTACAGTTTCAAAACAAATAAGAACCTATATTACGTCTCTCAAACTTCTTAGCTATAAAAGAAGAAGAGTTCCACTCAAATCCGTCTATTAGTTCCGGATGTTGGCATGTACAAACGGTAGCATTTTCTTCACATTTTGTCTCTACTACTGTTTCCTTATCACCTTGCTATTATTAACTTTGAAAAATATTACGCTACAGATATCATTTTTTATTATATCATTTTCAATGCAGTATGTAACAAAATGATTATTGTTTCTGCCAAGGGCATAATCAGAAACGACATTAAATTCTAAAAATGCAAGTCAATTAGCACTACTGGTCAACTGAATAATACAAAATAAATGTTAAATCATGCAATATGATTATTATTCGCGAATTGAAATGTCCCGTAGGCCTGATAGGATTGGTGGACCAATCACTGCATTGGAAATGTTCATGACCCCGAGTGTACTAGAGGTCATGAGCTCGTCACATAACAATCAGCTGTGGCGCCGCAGGCATTTGCACAGAAATTTATGTAATTGTGCACATTTTTTAAATATTTATTTATTATTGCTAGATGCGTGTCATCTCATATTTGATTTTATGAAGCTATTATTTACAGTAACGGTATAACTAATAGGGTGTGTGCACGTGCCTAATAAGAACAACGGGGTTATTATTACACATTGTATATATTGTATATATGTATAGATTATATTAATGAACAGGAGATAGACGAGCACTGCCATCTACAGGCATCTGAAAAGCCAGGGTTCCTGCAGGCACATGCCGGCACGTGTATGCTGTTCATGTCGTGTATATATTTAGCTATCTGGGCTAACTATAAAAATAAGGTTAATTCCGAAAAAAAAAAAACGAAAAAAATAATAATGAATAGGTGTTATTGTGAATAATTATATAAAAAATGACACTTACCATTAGTAATAAGATGGCATACGCAATGGAGGCCATAGTGCTCGATACCCTCTAAGGTCGTAGTGAACGAAATTATCCCCTGAAAGTGTTAGGTAAATTTTTTCAATTCAACGAAATTAATGATTAATGTTACGCACGAATTACTTTTACAACATGCTTTATTGTTGCCATACTTGATTATTTTTGGTGAAAAGCAGCTCTCGTTGCAATCATCATCGTCAGCCTGAGTACGTGACGAAGTATAACTTTGAAGTTATGCTTCTGTCGGCGTGCGAGGGAAAAAATATGGGAGTACATTTTACGATGCGCGCGCCGCTCTCGCTGAAAACCGGCACCCTGAATTTAGCTATAGTCAACATTTCAGATTTTCTCTTCTTTCGCCAAAGAAGTATAAACCTGTACCACGTGTGCATAAGAACACACACACACACACACACACACACACACACACACACACACACACACACACACACACACACACACACACACACACACACACACATACGCACACACACACACACACACACACATCTCACACACACACACACCCACACACACACACACACACACACATCACACACACACACCCACACACACACACACACACACACGCACACACACACACACATACACACACAAACACACACTCCCCGCACACGCTTTTTTAAGAGTCCCAAGTAAAATATCTTGGTATTCGCAAGGAATTTAGCCCGGAGAAATATAAGGAGGATTTTAGGTAGAAGTAGCTCCCAGTTAAGTTCAGAGTGACCAAGAGAAAGAAGTGCAGTAGATGCGCTAGTGGTTCCTCTGGATAAAGCAAAAGCCTTCGATCGAATTTTGGTACAAAACACTCATTTCAAATCGAGGCTTCAAGATCTTCGTGGAATGCTTTTAAATCTGTCAGTACTAGTGTTCCCCAAGGCTGTGTCCTGTCCCGGTGTTCTTTCTTCTATGTTTTTTTTTCGCAGCGGGACCTACTACTGATTGGCGGCGCTTGTCCAGCCTTAACAGTTCGAATAACTACGAAAGACTTTTTGTCTTCAGGTTTAGGGAGAACTTTCTTCTACGTATCAATGATATGCAAACCAGCGACCATCATCTATATGATTGCACAGGAGATGATTTAAACAGTGGCAGCACAAAGCTTCCCGGAAAGACGTCAAAGATACTACAAGAAAGTTGTATCATAAATCGACACTTTGAATGTCTGTGAAGCATTAGAATGGGTTCGCCTAAACCTAGCCCCGTTTGTTGCCGAAATTATTCAAGTCTGCGCACTTACAGCAAAAAAGTCATAGTTTTATCATAACCCCTTACTAAACGAAAACAATTTACCAATCCGGCTGGAACCTGATGCTTAGTGTTGACATGTCCGTTCCAATAGGAGGTAGAGCCACGCCACATTGCAGCCGAATTGGGCAGTCACAAGGGGGGGGGGGGGTTATTACCACTCACTCGCGTGATACCGGCTTAAAGTGCCATCCTCAGTGTCGCGTTTAGTACGTTCCGTTCGTACGCTTTGTGAGAAACCGATGGAGGAGGGTGAAAGGAGTGCAGTTCTGTTGTCACTTGGAAAATTTGCTGTTGGGTGTGTGCTGAGTAGCGCAAATCAGTATTTCACGCTTGCACATCGGCTACAACTCTGATTAGGCACAGATCCGACCTGCATGGGGCTGCATTGCACGCATTTGTAGTCCCCTTAATGTAGTCTGTCTACAAATGCCAGAATGAATTTTTACCAGTACGGAGAGATTTCGCTCGGCCGTGTTGTCGAAAATAATACCCATGATATCTTTCTTGACAGATATTCTCCAGATCTATAAGATGTCCTCTCTCTGCGACTGCTCTGCGACTATCAAAAAAGGTAATTCTTTTTTGACAGTAGCATAGAGGATACAGTGACGAGGCAGATTGTGCTGGTATGCGCTGTGCCAACCAGGTTCTGGCGTCATCACAGTGAGTGCGGCCTAAGTCAGCTATAGTAACATGTACAAGTACAGACGTTTCATGGCTTATTCGTATTTTCGTGCTTTCGAGAGGTGCTTTAGGGGTTAAGAGGGGGGCGGGGTCACTTATACATTTTTATTCATACTTTGGAAGTAAATATCTCGCAAAGCATTATAGTAATCAAAGACTTTCTTAGAAATCTACTACTTCGAGAGACCTATCCAATAATAACCCATATGGCTTTGCCTACTCAAAAAAAAAAAATGATTCATCAGTTACGTGTGTATCTTATATATTATCCCTTGATAATTTTATTTCTATATATTTTACTATAATAATTTGTCGCGGTTTATAAAACACACGTGTCTAACAAATTTCAAATGTATTGGACACATAATCCCTAAGGACCCATAATACGGAGGGTCGGACAGACGGACAGAAAGACAGACGGACGGACAGACATATAGATGAACAGACGGACACGACGAAAGTATAAGAGTTTCGTTTATTGTCATTTGGCTACAGAACTCTAAAAAACTGCTTGTCTGTAATGCGAAACATAAGTCTGTAACTGTCGACAGATATGTAAGATATAATCTTACAATCTTATCAATTTTAATTTTGAATTTGTGGTGTACATCCAAAATTTTATTTTTCCTAGATGCACCTTGAACAAAAAAGTTTTGCGGAAATCTATTTGATCTTTAAACGCATCGCCAGACAGAGTCAAAGTGAACACTTATTACACTCTTTCATTCACAGTCTCCAACCTTTTCGGAACATTATAACTCGTAACATTACTATAACGCGATAGCTTTTTGTGCATGGTGATAGCGTTATCGATTTACAAAACGTTATATCAGTGAAACAATGTAATAACAAGTAACAGTTATAATCCTCAACAGTATATATCTTTTTCCCACCGCGGCGGTAACGTCAAGCCGCGTTTTTTCTCCGGATCGTCACAATTCGAGTAAATATCTTCTTTCTTTTTGCATCGATCATTGCAAGCATTTTTTAATTTGTTCTCCTCGCACGCTACCAAGCATTTGCTGAATCTCTCGCATTTGCTCCGAAAGGATTGGCGCAATACACTTCTGGTTGCCTCAAACTCCTTGTCAACTTCAGGGTCCAACAGCCCGGTATCTTGGGTGGTCTGAAAAAGTAATACATTTATAGTAGACCTGAGCATCTCTGAGAGCCAATGGATACATGTTGCATCGGGTAGCTCGAACAAGTTTCGGGAGACGCCTATGTTCAGTAGCAGACGTCCAAAGCATAAGACGAAAGGAGGAAGTAATCCTAGTTTTGAAAAACCTGAATTTCACCATCGAACTTCCCACCGTAATTCAAATTTCTTACATTACCATTGCATTGTTTTGAAGCCCAGTACCATTAACTTCAAGCGCGATTTCCTTCCATACATGAGTTTTTTACGGAACCAGGTGCCATCCTCGGTATATCCGAAGCGATATCACTTAAAGATATTCAAGGAAAGTGCCGATTCTAATCTCAACGGCTGGCTAGACAGTTGTCGGAAAGGCTTTGTTAGCCACTTTTATTGTGTTTGTTGTCGAATACGGTCAGAGAAACACACACTCAGAGATCCCTAGGTACATCCGGCATAGCGGTAACGATGTCTGTGGCGATGAAGGAAGTAGCCAGTTCGTCCACTGAGCTATTCAAACCTTGAAGTGTGCATGGTCCATCATTAGGAAACATGTGACGAAGAATGGATAATCTAATTGAGTTGATGTTTATTAGCGTCCATATAAAAGGCCCATACTTTGGCCGTTACGCAGTCAAAAAGTCTTACCCTTAACATGTGGTACAGAATGTAAGCAGAATTTTCATTGTTGATTATATTCAAGTTGTCATTTCGCACAGTTTCTTTTTTGCTCACTCTAAACGATTTTGCATCTGCTGAGTCATCTTGTAATATTATCACAAGCGGTTGATATTTTGATTCTGTGCTCAGTATACCTCGGTTACGAGCCTCGACGCGAATGAACTAAAAATCATATATAAAAATAATGACAATCTGTGCATTTATTATTCCACGTAAGCCTAGCCCTTACCAATTTTCCAGCGTTGAAAATGCCGAATGTCCAGTAAAATGTTTTTCTAAAGTATTATGATATATCCTTTTGATGACAACCAACGCACATAAACATCCGCCTAACTATAATGCAAATGCGTTGTCCTCTTTTCACCCACCCGTCCAATAGGCCGTGGGTTGCTCACAAATTGCAAAACAAAGCGTTCCCATTTGCTGGATGTTATTACTTCAAAAATAATATGAATAACTCAATATTCAGTCTCGTTCTGAGTATGGGTCATGCTATACTGTCGTGTCATGTTTCGTTCGGCTTGTGTGTAGCATGTAGCCCATTGGGGGTGAGGGGTATACATTAACGCGCGGTTGTCGATAGTCACCTTTCATGATCACTATTTACTGTAAAAACGGAGCCAGCAAGAGATAGAAGTCACGATTATATAAGTTATTTTTGAAGCTATATAATTCATTAAAACGATGATCCGGCCACATTTTTCCAATTCGAAAAAGTCGTCTGTTACGTCGTATTTTGGCCATAAAAACATCATTAGGAATAACTGTTACAAGAGTGTGTAGTGCAGCCCATCTAGTGCCAAAACACGGCAAACACGAAATACCTATCTAGGTACATATTATAACAGTACTTTACAGCTCCAACAGATGGTGCTGCGTTACTGAAAAAAAATGTATGCCAGTGATGTCGCACGTTCAGTCGAATCTTTTTACAAAAATAATAATTACAGACCAGCTGAATCCTATGGTATTTATGACAAATGTATTGGTAATTATCAATTATACAGGCATAGATGTTTATTTTCACCTTTCGATAAGTATATGAAGACTTTTGATGACTACAGACACATATAGATTTCAGCACAATTGTAACACAAATATCCTGAATCCACAAATGGACCAAAGGCTATAGGGTACGCCCACAATTAACCCGGTACATCTCTTCCCATCTGCGGGAAAAGATTTAGGGAGACGATAGGGGAACAAACCCCTTGTTCCCCTATCGTCTCCCTAAATCTGAAGACAAAAAAGTCTTCGTAGTCAGTCGAACTGTTGAGGCTGGACTAGCGCCGCCAACCAGTATTAGGTCCCTCCGAAAGAAGAATGGGCCAAAGGAAACTCATATATTATATATTAAGCATCGGGAAATGTCTACCTCACCGGTCGTACGGACTAAATCCAGGTGCAAATCACCTTTTCATAACTAGTTTCATCCATTTTAATACATATTCCGTTTAACACGATTGGCTGTGGATTTTGAGAAGTTTATCATATGATTTAATTATACTCTTTAAGGACACATTTAAGGAGCGCAGCATGAAGAAACATGAGAAGGGAAATCCTGTGATATAATCATGTATGGGAGGAGGTAGTCATAAAAAGGCTCCGATTTTTCGTTTGCCCCCTATTCTATAAAAGAAAAAAAAACTGTCGAACGAAACACTAGCCTAACACTTTACAACACGTGTGCGCCATTTCCCTGTCATGTTCATTCGAGTAAACTCCATCCACGTGTTTTAGGAGACGTCCGTATGACAAAGACCTTTCACTCGGATATTATGAACAAAATAATGTAGAATGATTTAAAAAATGTAACTAAAGAATAGAAAGATTTAAAAAATGTAACTAAAATAAAATGATTTAAAAAATGTAACGAAAGATGAGGGCATATCGGTGTGGGATATCATCGGATGGGTCTTAACATATACGACGGAAGATTTAAAGAATATTTTGGATTATGCTAATACTTTGCGAGATATTCGCTTCTAAACTGGTTAAAAAGTTGCTTCCTCTCTCTCCAAACTTTGCGTAGTCGCAAGAGAAAAATTGTCATACACAAAAAAATTAAATAAAACCTTCAAACGACAATTGGTGTGGAACAAAATCGATTTGGAATTTAAGAGGTGTGCGATTTTTCGATTTGTTGCTACGGAGCTCCACAAGCGAGTCGGATTCCCTACTGGCCAGTATTCTTTATTTAAATATGAAAAAAAAAAATACTTACATTAATTTTAAATAAAATCAAAATTGTAAGTATAGTGTTCATATTGCAAGGCGTTCTAGTAAATTGATATTGTTTTTAATCAACATTCAACAATGTTAGTGTATGGTAGTGACCTTTACTTATACAAACGTATGGGTTTGATTGTTATCGGCTACATCATCATCATTACCAAAAATTAATGCTCCACTGTAGGACGTAGGCTCCTTTCAATGAATGCCTAGACGTCGGAACTCCTTCTACACGCATCCATCTATATACACTGCTGGTCTTCTCCACAGAAAATGTGGGGGGTTACGGGCATCGAGGCGAACCTCATAACCCGGGTTGGGTCGCAAGGGGACGACTATCCCCTCGGTAACGGGGCCGCAATAAAATTGCGGTTTGCCATCCTGGCTTTTGGCTTAGGGAAATGTACGCCCATTTAGGGCCTGTGTGTTATGTGGTATGTTGTGACTGTGGTGAGTAGCGATTGGGTGTGTCATGCGTGCGCATGTGTGATCCTCGTCCGGATCGCAGGACACGCAGTCCCTGGTCCGCTTGGTGGATCACGGGGGGGAGTTCACGCGGATACGGTCTCCCGTCAGGTGGTCGCGCGTGCAGCGGGGCCAGGTCACGTAGATGAGCATGCGGTCCATTGTCTGCCCTATTAAACATAGCGCTCGACAATCGAACCACAAACTCATCCAGCGACTCTATCCGCAAGTCACGCGCGATCACATCATTGCGGACGTAGCGACCGGCACCCGTGATGACCCGTAGGGATATATTGTGCTGGGCTTGCAGGCGTTTCCGCTGGGCCTGGGAGGTTAGCGCATACCATGCGGACGCATCCATCTATTGCACGGAACGCTTCACTTTATGGCGGCGAGATGCTATCGAGAGGTACCTCGCCGGACATGCCGGCCCAATTCGTCTGCAATGCAGTATGGCACTATATCTACTGCTGGACATAGATAGGACTTCTTTTTGTTGACGGGGAAATACATTTACGCGCCTTTACTGCCCTGGCCTGCCGGCCCTGGGTGGGGTCCAATGGTGTGTGGAGCTCGCGGCACATTTTAGTGCCGAATACCCACAAGAAATACCGCGAGGGCCATCCGTGCCGCCTGTGGTGAGGTGCCCCGGAATAACAAATCATGGGAGAAGTTCCCATCCTCGCCACTTGCCCCGTGCGCAAAGGCGCCGTCTCCTCTAGCTCTTTTGTCCCCTCTTCTTATAAGAGAGGTACAAAGAGTGGCTCCTCCGCCTCTTCTTCCGCTCTTTAGTCCCCTCTGCTTATAAGAGGGGTACAAAGAAAAGTCACCTCCTCGGTTCAATTGGCTTTGCCCAAGGTGTCGCCATTAGAATCCTACATTATCTGTAATCAACATAGGCTATATAACATTCTCTTAAACGTTCTTATCATTGTGAAACTTCTATAATGTAACCAATGGTGTGAAAAAGTATCAAAGTAAATCCTTATATACCTGCAGAAATTATTGACAAGCTGTGCCAAAAGATGCCGTTCTGTCATAAATTTTATTTGTTGTCATTATCATGGCGTATGTATCCGAGGCCGTTTTGAAATCATAGTTGTTATACTTTTGTACAATGATGGCCACATATTCCGTGAAATTTTTTTGCGAAGCCGGGATGAACTGCTAGTATTGTATACATTTTTATACAGATGCATTGCTGTCTTCTCTCCAATATGTATACCATCGGCTAATCGCAAACCGCACGAAAGGCGACATCATAGCTGTCACTTTGTACAGGTGAGCGATAAGAAGGTTCGATGTTTGGACTGCACCTCTCTGTCCAAAGCGATAAAAGTTTACAGTATTCATAGAAAAGGATCTGGCGGCTCGTTAGCCCCACTACATCTTAAAAAATAATTTATCATCCCTTTGCTGCCTGCATGAAACAACAACAAAGCCAAAATCTACCAGGCACACATAAGGATATGAGAGGTGCATACGTTTGCTTTATGATACGAGATAGCATTCCTTCATTGCCATCCATATTTCAGCGGTCGGGAACGGCCCTGAGTTATGATGTCTCCGGAATTGCACTATGGAGTTGAGCTTTTGTCTCCCGAGACTAAATTGTTCAAGGTACACATGAATTTGGCTAACTTAGTGATAAGTCTAATTTTGTAAGATTGAGTGTCCAAGATTAAAGTTAAACCTTGTTGGGACTAGGCGATGTAAATCTTTTTGACTGTGTAGTTTTATAAATTTCCTGCTATAACCTTGGAAATTTTAAGGAAGGGCTTGGAGAATTTTAACCTATACGATATTGTTAGATTCATTTTAATAACACAAGTGGTGTGACATTTAACTACACTAGTGCACAATTTCATACTTAACTGTCACTCTTAAGCATCCTTTGTTGTGCATAAACATTTGTCGATGGGCTAGTCGTTGATGTCAACGTTTGACATCATGGAGTTCTTAGGTTCAGGGTCAAATGGTGAGCCGAAACTCTTCCGCAGATGGGAGAGATGCATCGATATGAGGGAAATAAAGGCTTATTGAATATCATCTTTATCCCTCGTCTCAGAGCCAGACAAGTTCAGAGCCTGCGAATGAATCTCTTCGTTTATTTTTTCTCCATATTAAAATTATTGCATGAGCACCTTGTAAACTTTACCTTATTTGGTGTCATTGTTTTTCTAAATTATGACTAGGTTCGGATACATTCGGAAAATAATGATACTACACATGATGAAGAAGAAATACTGGTGGATTATAAACCCGAAATTCATAAATATTTTTGAGATATTTTGGAGATTTGACTAAGCACTTTCTGCTATTTTTTAGAAAGAGGTCCTTTACGCTCATGCATACATACCTAAATGGGTTAGATATGCTGTAAAATCAAACTGTGCGCATATACCTAGGTTCTTTCTACCCTCGAACAAACTTCCCAAAAAAAGCAGCCCAAATGACTGGAATTTACTTGTCTATTTTGGAGGCGAGTTCGTTAGCTCAGTATCATCGCATTCCGAGCTTCACTAGCAAAGTATTTTCAAGTGTTGATTTACGAATGTTCACTTTACTCGTCGCAGTTTACACGTTCGTGTTACCAAGCTCTTGACTCGTTACATATAGCTCATTTAGAACGATAGTGACACAACTCAAAAATAACGATTTGTGTGAAATTAACAATGATTATTTAAATAAAAAGTGTAGCGTTGTGTATGTTTAAAGACAACCCTAAACTTTAAAATTAGTATTGAAATTTTATCTAAATATTTTTTTTGAAATTGATAAATATATCTATGGTTGGTCTGTTTCTCGCGTTCTGGTAAAAATGGCTAATTGTTGAAGTCCTGTATTCGACCCGCATCGATTCATTACGTGTTGTATTGCATCACACATAGTTGTCATCTTCGCACTTATGAGAAATCATAAGGCGAATGAAATCGGTCTTCCCTCACACGCGTAGAGAACAATGTCCTTTTTTATGTCACAGACGAATAGTTACGACATTGTGTGTCAATTATGTTTTGCTACTTAAATGTTTCATAAAATAAGTATATCTTTCACTACTCCGACAGCGTGGTATTATGTACCACACATACGCCCTAGAGGAGGAGCGCCACCTGAGGGTGGTGATAAAGGGCATACCTAAAGTGGTCACCACTGAGGAGGTGGCGCAAGAGCTGAGGGACAAGAAGATCCCAGTGGTGGAGGTACACAGGATGTACCGTCTGGAAAAAAGAGAGGGCACGCAGACGCAAGTGCCATTCAACATGTTGCTGGTCGTTCTGACTCTATCTCCTGAAAGCAAGGAGATATATAACGTCCGAGCAATCAGTAAAGTAACGAATTTCCGCGTCGAGCCCGCGAATAAGAGGAGGGCACCAGGCCAATGCCACCGGTGCCAACTCTATGGGCACTCGGCGCGAAACTGTTACGGGCGCCCCCGGTGCGTTAAGTGCCTGGGCGATCACGCCACCGCGGACTGTCTCAGAGACAGAAATTCCGCGGAACCTCCCGCATGCGTGCTGTGTGGCCAGTCGGGCCACACGTCCAATTACAAGGGGTGCCCAAAGGCCCCCAAAATATACAAAAAGAGGGCCCAGAAGCCCCAAGGGACGCCGAGGCCCCCGCCCAGGGGACCGAGAGCCCCACAAGCGCCGGCACAAAAGCGCCCGACCGCGAAGCAGGTCGAGCAGGTCGAGTACATCCCTGCCCCCCTGCCCACAACGAACGCGTGGTCCCAACCGTTGAGGGCCACAGGGCCCCCAGCGGCACAAAAACCCCTCCTCCCTACCCCCCCGCAGCCGCAGAGGGCATCGAAGCCCCGGGCACCCGAGGGCCAGAAGATAAACGCGGCCCCGCCGCAGAAGGCGACTCCGCCTCGACAACACGCACCCCCACAGGGCTGCAGGGCCGAGAGCATAGTCGCAGATTTCGAATTCCTGGCGGAATTCATAAGGGCAGTGGACACGGAAGAGGTCCAGCTATTCGCCCGGAAAGTAAAATATGGCACCATGGCGGAGAAGATCCAAGCCATGGTGGATCATTCAGCGCTGGTCGACACGATCAAGCGCATGACCAAATAAGCCTCCAATGGCTACGACGGGGAAGATTAAACCACTCTCATTGCGATTGGTGTCGTTCAACGCGAACGGCATCAGATCCAACTTACATGAGATTCGGGACTTCCTCCCACGCAACAAAGTAGACATCATACTAGTGCAGGAATCGTTCTTAAAACCGACACAAGCAAATCCGCATATCGGCAACTATAATATCATTCGGAATGACAGAACTCGATCCCGTCTTGGAGGTACGGCCATATATTACAAGAGAGCGTTACACTGTATCCCCCTCGACCCGCCCCCGCTAGAAAATCTAGAAGTCTCACTATGCAAACTATGCATGATCGGCCATCAGCCCATCACCATAGTATCTGCGTACCAACCCGGCCAGAAGCCGCTCCTAGTCAGCGACCTGAAAGCCGTCTTCAATATCTTAGACCAAGACGACCCTGTCATTCTCTCCGGGGACCTGAACGCCCACCACAAAAACTGGGGCAGCAGGCACAACAATAAACATGGGACAACATTATCAGATTTTGCCGATGATCATAACATCGTTATCAATGCGCCGTATACGCCGACCCGTTACGCTCACGCGATCGCGCGGAATATACAATCTCCCAGCACGATCGACATCTAAATGTTCAAAAGCGTCTCACTCGCCATAAAGACGGCTGAAACGCTACACGAACTGAGCTCGGATCATAGGCCCATCTTAATAGAAATAGGCTACGACAGGACTAGAAACACAGAGAGGATCACAAAGAAGATTATCGATTATAAACTATTGAAAGATAAGTTTATAAATCTCAAATCGAGCGACCTCGATATAGTCCCACACGTCATAGACACCCCACAGGCCGCCATCGCGGCCTCCTCGAATGTCAACAACTTAATTGTTGACAAGATAGGAGAATCGTCTAGAGAGATCTCCGCCGTCCCAGAGGAACGGCTGGCTCTCCCTGACGACGTCAGGGACATCATACGAAGGAAGAATGCAGCTAAACGTCTGTAAGGCGACGAGAACAGACGAGCCCTCCGACGACTCGAAAGAGAAGTCAAAAAGG
>JAFELO010000515.1:0-14411 GCA_017140195.1 Eumaeus atala
CCCCCCCCCCCCCCCGTTATCCACCAAGCGGACTAGGGTCTGCGTGTCCTGCGATCCGGACGAGGATGCGCACGCATGAAACACCCAATCGCAACTCACCACAGTTTCAACATACCACATAACACACAGGCCCTAAATGGGCCTACGTTTCCCTAGCCAAAAGCCAGGATGGCAAACCGCAATTTTATTGCGGCCCCGTTACCGAGGGGATAGTCGTCCCCTTGCGACCCAACCCGGGTTATGAGGTTCGCCTCGATGCCCGTAACCCCCCACAGTTTCTGTGGAGAAGACCAGCAGTGAGTCAAATGACGTAGTAGGAGTTCGACCTCAATTTCGGTAGCGAGCAGACGTGTCTTTCGACTGTGCTCGCCCGCCTTTGTTGTGTCCGACGCTATTATCCGCACCGCGGTGCGTGACTAACCACTCTGAAGAGAAGTTTTTGAAGTTTCGGTGCAGATCATCGCCAACTGGACCGCCCGGCGACCGTGAGGTCGCCGAAGTGTTCACGCGCAGACTGCCCACCTCGAAGATAAGCAGGTGAAGAATCCACACTCCAGTGCAGGCCCTCGAGCCCTGCACGGGGACCATGTCCCCAATCTCATAGCCACCATCAAGCCCGAGGAGGCGAAGAAGCTGCAGCAGTTCCGTGGAGTCGTCGAGCAGCGACGAGATGGAGCTGGACAGCGCTTCGCAGTCCTCGACCACATCGGAAGCGGCAGTCGACGAGAGCGACTGCATAGCGGAGTCGACGGAGGAGACGTCGCCGAACCCGCAGACACGTGAGGAGACAAGGGTCCCTCACAAGAAACCGAGGGAGCAGGAGGTAAGTGCATCGTCACCTACCTTATCGCCGCCCAAAAAAATGCTAGAGAGGAAGAGAGACGGGGACTCTCTCGTCCCGCTCGCACTCTTACGTTCGCCAAAGCGACGGCTGCGCCGGCCCCGAGCGCGCTACCTGCGCATTCCAGTGGCGCCGCAAACAATGGCGCCGGGCCGGCGCCGGCCAGCGCAGGCGCGCAAAAAAAGGGTGAGGCCAGGTACCCGCCGCTCGTCGTCGAGGTGTTGCCCAACTGGGTACAACATTTCGGCAAGCTGCGGCAACTACTCGGCCACAGCCCGAATGCCAAGCCCCTCGGCAAGGGGCACCCCCTTTTTCTTGCCTAAGAGCGAGGCTGAGTTCCGGACGGTGCAGAGGTACCTGTGCGACCTCGAGGCGACAGAGGGACTCAGTTGATATTCTTACTCCCTCCCGAAGGAGCGGAGTATAAGAGTAGCAATCAGGGGTCTGCTGGAAAACACAGACCCCAAAGACATTATGGAGGAGCTTGATCGCCTGGTGTTCGAGCCCGAGTACGCCCGCCAGATCAAGGCGAGGCAGGGCAGACCCGGCTGCATATTCTTCGCTCTCATCAAGAGAACGGAGGCAGCGATAACAGAGATCTACAAGGTCTCTGAGATGCTCAATCTACCGGGCATCAAGATCGACGCATGGAGGGGCAAGAAAGGCCTCGCCCAGTGTCACCGGTGCCAGCAGTTCTGACACTCGTCTAAACAATGCCACCGCTGCAGCGAACCGCACTTCGCGCGCGATTGTAAGCGCCCCAAGACAGACCCGCCGGTCTGTGCGAATTGCGCCGGGGTCCACCCGGCCTACAGCACCACCTGCCCGGTGTACAAACGAGAGGCGCGCAACAAGCGCGCCGGACCGGTGGCGATCACCACGGTGAGAGCCCAGCGGCCTCAAGCTCCACAGGTGGCGGACATCGCCGACACCGCACGGGCGGTACCGAGTGGGACGTGACAACCCCGTTGCCACGCTCCCGCAAGGATACGGCCCGCCGCTTCTCCTGTGACACCAACTTCACGGCCAGGACCCATCTTTTTAATTTTTTTCTTTCTTTTCTTCTGTTTGTCGCGTCTGACCTTTGACCTTTGCTTTTCCACCAATACACCGTATCGTAAACACAGCGTGCGATTCGGTGCCTGTTCATAGGGCCATCACAGGAGTGGAACCATACACGTTTCCCAGTTCGCTCTGGGACCTGTGAGAGTGCCCCGACAAATGGATAGACGCCGATCGTACAAAGATACCAATAGCCCAGGCACATAAACATATGTGCAAACGCACTCAGAGGTCAACATGACCTCGCATCAACCACAGCCTCGACGAGTATTGACGAGGCTCGAAAGACACATCTCCAGTAGGGAGCTAAGCTCCGGTCTGGACCCCCCTCGACCCGGCAAGGGGAAGAGTGCGAAGACATGACGAGTAAATGACGTGGTGAAAATTACACACGACAAATTTATTTTATATGCAGATGACATTGCAATTATTATAGCATCAAATAAAACATTAAATTTTAATAATAATAAAGCAAAACTTAACATTTTAAAACTACAAGAAGTGACTTATACAAAATATATGGGGATAAATATAGATGGAAATTTTAATTGGAAATTTCGTATAGTTGAATTGTCCACTAAGAAGAATAAGTTCACATTTGAACTTAAGAAATTAAAAACAATTACAAAAACAAATACGCTATTCGGTCTTACCGTGCTTATGTCGAGTCTCTCCTACGTTTTGGCTTAATATTATGTGGCAACGGCACCGACCATAAGAGAGTATTTATTGCACAGATGAAGTGCATAAGAGCGATATGTGGGCTTAGACCAGATGAGTTTTGTAGACCAATCTTTAAGCATGCCTTATTTCCGCTATCGTCGCTTTATTTCTTTGAAGCAACTATGTTTGTATATAGGTACAAATACCTGGTCACATCGGCCGAAGAAGCGAATGATAGTAGCCGACGTAATCCATATAAGCTCGTAGTCAACGATAAACCTAAATTAACTAAATTTAATAAAAGTTGTTTAAATAATTGTGTAAAATTATACAATAAAGTACCTAGTGATCTAAATAAGCTAGGACTGACAATGCTTAAGCATAAATTGTATCAGTGGGTTCTTATAAACAACTATTACAATATTAAAAACGTGTGTCGCATAAAACTCTAAATTACGTAAATTAGGTTTGGAAGATAATATTTTGTGACATTGTATTTACTGTTTGTTAACATGAAAACTTATTTTTGCATGCTATTCTTATGTGTAGCAAAACATGTGATCTATATAAAATTGTAACATGCACTGTTTACCACGTTTTAAGGCAAATAAAAATATGACTATTATTATTATTATTATTATTGAAATAAATGTACCTTAAAGACCATCTAAACCTCTTATAGTCTCTTTAACCCCTTGTTGACCCCTTATAGAATTTTACATAATTAAGACTATATTAGGCCAGAATTAGCGGAGAAATACATCACGCTCATACTGAAGCGAAATTATAGCTGGAGTTAACACACAATCCGGAAAGTGCTTAAGGGTAGGCTACATATATGTATAAGCATATATTTACCATAATATAGAATGTTTATTTTTGGCGCCCAGAAATATCCGCATTTTCTTAAATCGTAATTGTCGAGAACACGTAGACACATGAACATAATTGTTATGCACATATTTTACCCTCCATCCTTCTCTACCTCTGATGGGCCATCAGAAAATAAAAATGCGCACCTAATGCGACAGCATAACTGTCACATTCAGACTGTACATATCACGTGAGCGACTGGTACCACCCCGGCCGTGCCAGCCTAGTGGGGATATGATGCATAGCACTACCGCTTACTCACGCACGACCGTTTACTTAGCTCCTTCTTCTTTATCATTTGAATAAATAAATAAACTTTATATAGTTATGGAAAAGTATATAAAATTTATTTATTTGTTGAAGAATTAACATGAATTTCCATCAAGAAGTGACAATACATTCAATCAACTATACCCGTCTTATTTAGTTGTCCAGCTTTGCAGCAATATTTTGGACCAAAGCGCGGGTCGGTTAGAGCACAATTAATGACCGGCCTGTGGATGGGATAGGCCTCCAAACAGACAAGGATTTTATGTCATAATTTAGATCCATCATCATAATTAGCATTGTTGAACTTTACATTGATCACGGCCACGAGACACCGCCGCCATCTTAAATTTTCACTTTTGATACTGAGCTATATTATTCTTACCAAGTCACTTCTCTCACTTCTAACCAGTAAGTCTAAATATATAGATAAAAGTGATTTTAATGTTATTTTATTTTTTTGTATTTTGATTATAGTTTAAAGTACAACCACGAAATAAAAGTGCTATTATTATGCGGTATTGGTACATCAAATATCAGGTCTATATTTGACCTATGACGAAGTCAAGCTATAACCGTTTAAAAATGAACTGCAGCATCCTGCATGCATTTTGTAGCACACGCCACTTGTTTCGTTGTCTCACTTGTCTCATAGTAGTATCAACTAACAAAATCTTTAAAATTATACCTCATATTGGTCTACGGCCCTCATGAGCTTGGCTTTTCCGAAAATTTGGAAAAGGTTTAGTGCTCGTATTGTTATTTAACATAGGTGACAAAGAGCAGTTAACTCACGTGATGGCAAATGCTCACCAACGCCCACGGACATCCGCAGCAAAAGAGGTCTGCAAAAGCTCTTTTTTTTTAATATACCTAAGTCGAAACATTACATAAATGCCACGTTTATATGTCAATGTGATACCAGAGCGATGCACTCACTCGGCCGCGGCCCGATCCACTTTACAAATATCGCGCTGGTTCTGTTTGTCTTGTAGTGTGTGATCTAGTTGGACATTACCACATACGAGCGTGTACTCAAAATTGGGTTGGTATAAAGTGGGATCTCTAAACACTGGTCACGACGATTATGGATGGACATCGCTATGGATCATCGTACGGCGGACATAGTTACTTTGAATGTGCCATTTTTACTAGAACTCTAATTTTAGTTTTGACACTGATATCACTTAGTGAGTTATGTGTCCTCTCATCACAACGGGCAGTAACCGAATAACGGCGGATTCAGCATACTATGCTGGATCCTATGCACTGAATTATTTACCCATTTTCGTTGTTGAAGCACATACATGTACACATAATACATTTTATTGTTGCATATGTATGTAGACTAAGATTTTGTTTATGTGCTTGGTAGTAGTTTTTATTTTGTTGTTGTTTTGTAATAATTGTGCTGCTTGTGATCGCACGTAAAGTTTTTATCTATCTATCTATAACATACACACTATTATGTGGAAATGGTTCAGATCTCCATCGATGTTGGGTGGTTATGCATGTAACAGCCACCCGTCTCATTTGCCTTATCAGCCGCCATTCAGTGCTGATAGTGTTTGCGGTTTGTAAGCTTCTGGTGGCCCATTGGATCGAAGGAGGACAACACAACGGCACAACAATTACACGGATGTCTAGGTGTGCCGGGAGTTAAAATACGAAAACAAAACTATGAGTAAGATCGACTATTATAATCAGTGAAGACAAAGTTAATTGAATCAAGTCAAGCCTCATGTTGGCGCTGCGTATACAATGCCTACAGACCGAGCCAGTTTTAATTAAGAAGCTTTGGATTGAGGATAAAATTAGATTTGACTCTCTTGTATGAATGAAATATGAAATAAAGCACTGGGAGATATTCCATTTCAATAACGGTTGTGAGGAATTTATTAAAAGTAATAAAAATTGTCCGGGCGAGCAACGGGAGATTATTTGAATATTTTTTATCATTATAATAAATTAATAGTTTGTGATTTTCTTTGCAGTTTTAATCTTTTGGTAACAACCGACGCACATAAACGTGCTCATAATAAGAACCACCTGGCGGCGACCGACGTTGGTCCTACAGACAAAATTATTACCTTAAGAGTTCTTTATCTATCTCAAAAAAAATATTTATTTATTATCACTTAGTTGTCCGTCTGTCTGTTTACTTACTTTTTTCCATCCGTCTGTACGGGGGCCCAATAAAACTTAAAGGTTGCTTATATATATATATATATATATATATTTACTACTCAAACCAAAACAAAATAAGGTCAACTAGTTTATTTACATTTAAGTGCAATTTAGTAAACTGAAAGTATAATAAGTTAATTATATTCATATTACGAACTCTTAGGTATTTGATCTCTTTTATGCCTTTTCTATTTTATGTGTAAATTAAAGAATTATTAATAATAACCTAATTTTAAGGTATTGGCCGTAATTTAAAAAAAATGTTATTCTTGTTTTTCTTTGATTGTCTTCCTAACTTGTTTCGGTTTTTCTAGGAAAAAAGTATTACTTTTTCAATTTTAATTGATTCATTGATCATCTCGCGTTAATAATGCTACCACTACGGACGCACATGGATACAATTACAGCAACCAGAGCCATAACTATGATTCAAGAAGGACGTTCTCAGCGTTACGTGGGCTTGCAGTTGGGTTTTTCTCGAAGACCTGTCCAAAATATATGGAATCGCTTCCAAGACACTGGCAGTGTTGCCAGGAGACCTGGTTCAGGTAGAGTTCGCATAACAACGACTCATGAGGATCGGTACATCCAACTAAGTGCGCGTCGTGATCGTACAGTAACGGCCCGTAAGTTACAACACCACCTACGGCTGACAACGGGTCAATGATAAAAATATACGTAATCGATTGCACGAAGACCAGCAAACGTCAAGACGGCGAGTTGTTCGAATTCCTCTGAGCAGGGTTCAACGTGCAAACCGATTAAGATTCTCCCGTCAGTATTTGAACTCGGGGATTAATCAGTGGGGGAAAGTGCTCTTTACAGACGAGTGCAAAGTAAAACTTCTTAATGATGATCGGCGTGTTAGAGTATGGAGACGACGCGGCGAGCGGTTTTCGGAGTCAAACCAAAATACCAAAGTCGAAGTTGACCGTTTCGGTGGTCCCTACGTAATGGTTTGGGGTGGGATTAGTTTTCACCGTTTTAAATTCGGGTACCGTAACTGCAGAACGTTACATCGAGGACGTCATCAGGCCTCAAGTGATCCCATTTGCACAGAGAGTGGGGCCTGGATTCATCCTGATGCAAGATAATTCCCGTGCATACACAGCTCGATCAACCCAAACTGTCCCCAACAGAAGGGTCTCGTATTGAGGTATTGCCATGGCCAGCTTACAGTCGGGATTTAAATCCGATCGTGCAATTGTGGGACCAATTGAAACGAAGAGTTATAGAGAATGATGAAGGGGTCTACAACCGACAGTAGCTGATTGACCCTTTAAAAGGTGCTTGGGAGGAGTATGCATACGAGGCTTCTGGAGCGGATTGCTAAGAGAGGAGGACATACTCGTTATTAGAAAGAAGAAACAAAAGTGGCAAGTACAAGTACAAAATGAAAAAAAAAAATCCGAGGGTACTTCGCCGTATGGCATAAAATTAGATAGGTATTTTGAGATGGTATGGAGGTTTAGAAGAAAAAAATGATTACCGTAATATATCGAGAGATATTCGCTTCTAAATTGATAAAACACTTCTATATTTAATTCCTTAATTTTTGTTTTTTAATAGATCGCAGGTTATTTTTGCCTAACTATAAGTTCAGCGGGTGAGCAACAATATCTGCGGTCACGTTAATACGCAACTGTCTACGAGAGTATCCTCTAAAATCTCGTAGCGTCTCAGCAGTTATCCATAGACATCGTATTTTAAAGTATGACTAGAATGTCGCTAAAGTAAACATGATACGCAGCCTGTACGCCGAGTGTCTTGTGTTTATGTTAAAATTTGCGGTCACATTTGTACACATCAAACAAAATTACAAATAAATTTCATTAATTTTTCGCACAGATATAACATAATAAACAGAAGGATGCTGGGAAAGAAGTAAAATGCCTGGACGTCTACACGTATCAGACGTTTATCAAAATACGTATGAAAACATCGCCTGAGGGGATGTGCACACTTGATCGTCAATTGTTTCTCCTTTGGGCTCTGGCCTTAGAAATATCAGATTTTATAAAATTGTGGATTGTTTCAAATTATTTTTGGACTAGATTATACTAAATAAATACTACTTGTTCCCTGCGGCTTCCTTTTTTAAAATCTATCCCAATGGGACGATTAATATTTTCAGGATAAAAAGAATTCTCATATTATTCCAGATAAGCGCCTTGGTGGTCAATTGTTTAGCACTACAGACTTTTACTCGTGTGGTCCAGGTTAGATCCCGGCCATATACCAATGAGCTTGTTTAACTTAACTACATATTATGAGTGCTCTTACGGCGAAGGAAAAAATCGTGAGTGCACCGGGATTCGTGTATTCGACCTAATGGAGGATGGGGCCAAGTTACCCATTAGGATTGTAAAGTCCAGATGGCATTCATTCAGTCAAAAAATTGGTGACCTCGTCAAATCGCTTAGACGGAAATTCCGATGCGGTAACATCTGATATAATAACGGAATAAGGGGAGGAGGAAGGGAGATAATAACATGATAGAGTATATCTCTTCCTATAATAATCAAGTAGGAGAAGTCCTCAGGTGGAGTGCGATTGCCGTCACTGTATAAGACGAGCTCGTACTCTTTTCTCTTTTATTTATGTCTAACCCTATTTTTGTCCAAAATCAAATATGGTTCTGAAAAATGTTTGTACGATCGTCCGAAAGTAAAATATTCTATTCCGAGCGCCTTGGCACTTGTGTATGTTATTACCATATTGTAATGGTGGGAACATTACATAGCTGAGAACTATTCATATAAATTTGCTATTATTTTTTATCTACATTATTCATTTTTTATGGTTCGTAAAACCGTCGACAGACCTGCGATTAAGCATAGATCACATAATTCAATTATGCATAATAATAATGAAGTCTGCTATCTTCTTGATGCAAACACGGCTTGCAACGGCAATCCTAACAATGTAATTAATATGTCGTATAGCCCGTAGGCGCTATTTAACCTTATTAAATTAACATTATAATCCCAAAAATAGTGTACAACAAGGAAACATAATAAAATACAACGCGAAGTAATAAATTAGTAAGTTTATCGAAGCCTTTCCTTTAACCTAAGCCTGGATTAGACCTGAGTATTTATAAAAAATAAATAATTTTGTTATAATTCAAAAACGATTCCAGAATGAATGTACTATGAGATACGTAGTATACGAGTTTCATAATATATAATTGGCATAAAATATTAATAAGGAACTGTATATCTTAAAATAAGACCTAAGAAAGTTGGCGGAAGGATGTGGGCTGCCCCGGAGTGATGTTTGGCGCTCTATGGGGTAAGCCCATGTTCAACAGGGGACCGCTATATGCTGATTCATTAATATATCATAAAAATACGTTAGAGGGCGCAGTAATTAGGAAGGGGCATAACAAATAAACGTCGCCTTGTCCTCAGCTCGTTTGATATTTACAAACGTCAATACGTCTCCGTGCGACGGTGATCTAGCTGCGCCATTAATAAATACACCTCAACTTGTGTAAGGACCAGCACAAACTTTCACCGTGACAAGTTCAAAACAAGGCCTTGAACACTTTGTTACAAATCACACAAAGCTGATGATTATTGGAACTCAATGGGATTCAACAATAATAATCTACTAGAGACAAATAAATATCTCTAAAATTTTTAATTCTTCGTGCGTCCACACAGAGCTTTGCAACCTTGGCGAGTTAATAGCCGCGCAAAGCAGTGTCATTAGTGTGGCAAGTCCACAGGAGCCTCGGTCATTTATCGGCGTAGTTTTGTAAATGTATTTATTACAACCAGAAAAATGGCTCAGGCTTGGATACGATCCTCTCGCGCGGCCAACACCTCGCGGGCCTGCTCGCTTGGCTATTTAGACATGTTATGTTTAAAAATAGTTCACTATTGTAATACCCTTACAGATTGAGATGAAAATATCTCTTTATCACCATTTTTATTTATATTAATCACATAACGCTATATACGTTTAATCACTAATGGAGAATATTTGTACCACACAATTAAGATAATTGTCGTTTTAACGTATATGTGATAGGATTTCACGTCTTCATTATCATTGACACCTCAATCTGTTGTTGAGTTCCTACTTGTCAGAGTCGTTACAGACAGACGGACATCTAATTGTGCAGAATTTATTACGGCAAACGATGATCAACCCATTTTACCATGTGCTGTGATATAATTAATACTATCCAATGCTATATTCAAGCTACTAGAGTTTATGTTATTTATTTTGTCTATAAGATTAAATTTAAAAGCGATGTTCCCGTCTGTGAAGGTCCTGCCATATCTTATTTTCTTCTTTCACTTACGTTTCCTTTTTAGCTGTTCTGTACAATTATGTCTCGGAATTCCGCAGCCTGTTCTTACTTTTCTGTTTCCTATTAAGATGGCCTTATGTCTGTCATTCATTGTTTAGGAAAATTTGTAAAAAACAAAATTAAATTCACGGTACTTATGTCTCCGTAATTCACCGTTATTGAACAAGTTAGCAATTTACAAAGCTTTGATAAACCAACTGTAAATGAATCACCAGTACTACCAACTTTTCAAATAAACCCTCTTCTAGGGTATATTAATCGCCCTTATAAATTGAACTAAATTGTGTGTAGTAATAATAATGATGGTGATATTAGGCCTTATGCTTCTGTAATGATTGATAGAATTTCTCGGCACGGATTGTTGGATTCTGGAGCATCTATTTCAATATTAGGTAGTAATTTTTGTTTGGATTTTGTTTAACTGGGTTATATACTATTAAATGAGAATAATATTTCAGCAACGGTTGCAAATGGTAGCAAAATTATTTCTCTTGGATAATGAACTTACCTGTTATTTTTGAAGGTCGATTAAATTACACTTTTTTTGTGTTTCCGGATATTGACACTAATATCGTACTTGGTATTGACTTTTGGAAAACATTTAAGATTTGTCCTAAATATATTAACTCAATAAATTTAAATTCTTTTATTAGTTTCTCATAGTAATTTTGATGCGGTTGTAACTGCATATGAACATAAGAATCTTGATCAACGATCAATAGCTGATAACATAATCGAGCAATTTCTGGCAGTTTCATCTGAAAGCAAGTGCTTAGGATGAACTACTCTGATTACTCATAGGATAGACACTTGAGACACAGTACCCATTCGGCAGCGTTATTATAGAATGTCTCCTGAGAAACAAATAATCCTTCTGGATGAAGTGGACAAAATGTTAGGGATCTGGAGAAAGATATAATTTACGCCGTGAATCGGTTTAATTAAATATGGATGATTCAGTCTACAAGTAAATTTATTTCTTGTGTGACAAGGATAAGTATTTTACAATAAGATCTGCTCCGAAATATATTAAGTGTAAAATTGTTGAAAAGAGGTCTCCTTTGTTTTATGTTCTGCAAGATTTTAATGGCAGAGACTTACGAACTTGGCATATCAAGGATTTAATATTATCAGGGTGTGTTATCCATGATAAATAGTTTTTCTTACACGTACACACATGTGGTGGTACAACACTTGTTGATGCATTATTTAGGGGATGTTCATCTATATTACATCTTTAATATATGTGAAAATACATTATGCATTAGATTATCCTTTTGTATTAACTTAGTAGCTGTGAGTAAGGTCCATAGTGATCTTATCTCTGTTTGAAAGGGCGAGGTGTACTGATTAGGCACAAACGCAATTAGCATGTTATTATTATTGTAGTGATATTTATCAGAGATGAGTATAGATGCGGTATATGCGATATACAATGAACAAAATTTAAGCATTTATAATGTTATTTTGGGATAATAGAAGTAACAAATTCTCATGCGAGCTGCAATGCTATAATACATCTTTTTTCATTTAATACTAGATGCACAAATTTGAGTTTTGTTTTAGAGGTTTTAATAGATTTTAAATATTGCAAATTATAGCAGAATTTTGCCTAACAGGAGTATATCTGTCATCTTTGACTTTTTATTATTTAATCGCATAGTATTTTTCTTTTCCGTCCGAGAACCTATATTTTCCTGAGAGGATGCCGCGAATGCGAAATACTTAACGTTAAACGTTGTTTTGAAAAATTTATATTACATATAAAAGGGTGTGGTCATGTCTTGCCGACGCCATGTTTCATATCTTATTGAGTCTTTATTAATGTTAATTGTAACTGAGTACATATATTGTCTGATTTTGGTTGGCTGTACTCTTTTCATTTTCCTTTTTCCCTCTTCAAATTTGGATGTAATATGAACATATGATCTCACCATAATTTTTCAAAGGTTGAATATAAGGAATGAAGAACAATCGGCAAACAAACAGGAATTAAAATTATATATATAAAGGACCATCCAATTGGCAGCCGGGAGTCTCGGACTAGTTTCTACTAACCCTTCTTAAAAACTGTATTGATTCTATTGATTGTTTGTTATTGTAGTATCTACAGATTATTTTTAATTGTGAATGTGGAGAGACAATACTTGAACAAATGTATTGAAAGTCTCGAAACGAAACCACATATAGTCGTTTTAACCCCCAGAAGTCCTTTTTTTATAATTAAAACTGTTACAACAACACACAACACATATTTTCATAACATATGAATGTCTTAGTCGAAGTCGTTTGTTCTCTTATTCGGAAACGTTTTACATTTTAATTAGTTCATTGAATTCGGAACTCACAATCGAGTATCGATTTTCAATTTAACAATTCCGTTCTGTGTACCTCCATGTTCAAACATTTACGTAACTGTCTTAATACGAGTGGCTGGTGTAATATATCTCCTCACTGTATCAACACGCTCCTCTAAATGCCTCTCTATAAGATCGGGAGTACTTAGTATTCTATATCTTACAGGCAATAGGTAGTAAAGTGGAAGAATAGGCAACGAATCTTGATAATTTACGATTGTGCAGATATTTTTGGAATCAAAAATATGTCTTTAAAATAAAGTCATCATAAAAATATTATCTATTGGAATATACATGAACGTAATCGGTTAATTAAATCACGGTTAGCGCATCAGTTTGGTGGTATGTTTTTAGTCGAAGCTATGCGTCCGGTATTTGCGGGATTCCATCAAACGTCGGTTCACCGTACCGACATATTCCAACGATACATTTCGAATTCAGACAATCCCAATTCCCCCCCCCCCCCCGTTTAGAAATTCACATTCATCGCCATTACATCGGTAACCATCTATTTGATATAATTATATTTTTATTTAGCACTTGTTTATGTTATGATTTTTAGCAACACAAAGCGATATTTGTCCAGATAGTAACTTTAAAAAACCCATCGTGCATAAATCACACTCGCGCATCAAAGGTTATATATATCGACGGGACTTACATAACAACCAATAAAGTTGTTAAACTTACTTTTGCGATCGTATGCACTAACTTTGTATAAATAATGTGTAAGAACTTAATGGGTGTATCTGTAACTTTCTATAAATTAATGAGTATATTTTTTATAGTACAGGAGAATAAATGCGCAATCATGGCCCTCCGGGGACGGTAACGCATCTGCATGACTATAAAGCGCATGCCTACGCGCATTGGTGGTCAACAAAAGCCACCGTTTTCTCATTTCTCCCCTGTACTATGAAAAAAAATTATAGACAATATTATAACCGTCGGCATATGTTAATGCGTATTTCGCGCTTTCACTCTGTTAGGACTGCACAAAATACGTCAGTTACGGAGGTACGATGTGAGGGAAAGGTGTCTCCCCGTATGCGCTAGCTTAGTGCGGTTACATGGTGCCACCTTACTTTCTTAAAATTAGAAAGTTTCACCGTCAAGTAAACAAAGTGTCCTCTCCTCTCCGTACACTTTATGTTTGCTTGATAACCACACAGCAGAAAAACGTTCTACGAATACAGTTGCATAGGTGTTCACTAATTTGTCTATACTATTAATATAAAGCTGAAGAGTTTGTTTGTTTGTTTCAGCACGATAATCTCAGGAGCTACGGGCCCGAAATGAAAATGTATTCTATTTATAGAAGAAGCTTATAAGCCTTTATCACTACGCTACAATTAATAGAAGGAAAGTGAACGCGAGATTTCAGGATAATAAAATATGTATACTTGATTGTTAAGTATAAAGGATGTGCCTCTTTGAACAGCCCTTCACGGGTCTTCATTGTGTTGAGGAATAATTTATCACACTGTATTTTAGTTGAGGTGAAAGATTGTTTTGTCAAAAACGGCTTTTAAAGCACTTTTACAAATAACACCCGACATCTGAGCTGCTATTATTCTTTCAAATAATCTTTATTATATTATATGCCCTTTCCTTTAATAAATTCATATACGATGAATAATTAAAGTACACCGTTGAACCGTCAGTGAGTCAGTTTTTTTAAATGACTGCTATTGTTAAATAATTCCATGTGGGAAAATGAATGCACTGTCCTACATGGAATTATAAAATTAAAGTAAACAGCGGACTTCTGGAGTAAAAAGTATGGATAATGAGTTGTCTTTTGTATATGTCTATACAACTAGAAATAAAGTTCATT